>VWZZ01004624.1:812-51137 GCA_013399095.1 Psophia crepitans | reverse complement strand
CCAGTTCTTTTTAACATTTTCATAAACAACTTGGATGTGGGACTAGAAGGAATTGTGAGCAAGTTTGCAGGTGATACTAAATTGGGAGGAGCTGTGGACTCCGGTGAGGGTTGTGAGGCCTTGCAGAGAGACCTGGACAAATTAGAAAACTGGGCAATCACCAACCACATGAAGTTTAACAAGAGCAAGTGCCAGACTCTGCACCCGGGCAGGGGCAACCCTGGCCATACCTACAGACTGGGGGATGACGTGCTGGAGAGCAGCCACATTGAAACAGATCTGGGGGTCTTGGTTGACACCAAGGTGAACGTGAGCCAACAGTGTACCCAGGCTGTCAGGAAGGCCAACCGTACCCTGGGGTGCATCAAGCACAGCATTGCCAGCAGGTCTAGGGAGGTGATTGTCCCACTCTACACTGCACTGGTGCGGCCTCACCTTGAGTACTGTGTGCAGGTTTGGGTGCCACAGTACAAAAAGGACATAAAGCTATTGGAGAGTGTCCAAAGGAGGGCAACTAAGGTGGCAAAGGGTCTAGAGGGGAAGACGTATGAAGAGAGGCTGAAGTCCCTTGGTTTGTTCAGTCTAGAGAAGAGGGGACTGAGGGGTGACCTCATTGCTGCCTACGGCGTCCTCATGAGGGGGAGTGAAGGGGCAGGCGCTGATCTCCTCCCTCTGATGACCAGCAACAGAACCTGCGGGAATGGCATGAAGCTGCAACAGGGGAGGTTTAGGTTAGATATCTGGAAAAGATTCTTCACTGAGAGGGTGGTGGGGCACTGGAACAGACTCCCCAGGAAGGTGGTCACAGCACTGAGCTTGGCTGAGTTCAAGAAGCGTCTGGACAATGCTCTCAGTCATCTGCTCTGCTTGGGTTGGTCCTGTGTGGAGCCAGGAGTTGGACTTGATTATCCTCATGGGTCCCTTCCAACTTGGGATATTCTATGATTCTATGATTTCCCATAGAATCTTTGATTTCCTTTTTTTGGCTCATCCTTCTGCCTTGACAGGCAATGTCTGAAACATTATGATAACTCTTTTCCATGGTCGTTGGGTTGGTTCATGTCAGTAGAAGCACTGGTTTACAAAGCCTGTGACTCCTTACTCCCATTTCTGTGAAATTAACTCTGTTGTTGTCATGTAAATCTTTGTTTGGTGAGGCAAACCAGATTAGGGAGCTGATGTAGTCTAAAAATAAACCATCAGTACCAGTGGTTACTAATCTGCATCAGTTCCCTGATGCCATTCCCTGCACAGAGAAAGGTGCTGGAGCTTGATGGAATGAAAATACCCCTTAGGCTGTGAGCAGCCCACAAGGCTCACTGTGTCATGATGTACTGCAATACTTCCTGCTTGTCACAGCAACAGGCTCTTTCATTAAATCTCTGTCCCATAGTGCCAAATACACAAGATTTCTGAAATGACTGTCCAACTTCTTGGGGTCACATGCTTTTTACTGCCACAGGACTCATGAAAATTTACATATTTGTCTAACAGAGGCATGATGAAAGCACCCACAGGCTTATCAACCTCTTCCAAATATATCTATCTCTAAACGATGCACTTAACAAATAGAAATTTTTCCTTTTGACTCATTGTTCTAAGTTTCTTTCCCCAAATCCAACCCTCAGATTTTTTTTTTCTTTTACTTTGTAGCTCATAGTAGTTCACTCATTTTACAGTGGCCTTCAGAGATTCTTTGCGTGGAAGTATTTTTTACTAAATTAATTGCTATAGTCAAAATATTCACTGTATTAAATGGTTTTGTTCATATCCTCTCCGTTACTACAAGATTAAGTTTTAATTTGTCTCAGTTCCTAATGAACCCATTGTGACTCTGCTTGGGTGAGTTGTACGTACATTTCTTCGGGGATTAACGCCTCCGTGCTACCAATATCTTGAGTGTTCTAATGGTTTGCTATAACGCGACGGACTTACCTACCTATTGCAAATTATGTCTTCTGTAAATATCATATCCTAGAAAGTCAAGGTTTGTAACAAAAACCAACAGAATTTATTCAGTCAAGTCTGACACAGACAAAAATCCAATAAAAGTTCTCAGACATATACACTCCTTTGCACATCTGAAATGGAAGCAACATACTTAAAGCAAAATACGGAAACTGGTCTCAGTTCAGCTTCATTATTGCTAATCAGTGTGACTGTCTGAGAAAAAAAGATAGGTAGCATCTATGAAGCTGAGGGAGCTGTTAGTAAGGAGAGAGGTGATAAGGTCAGTAGCCTCTATGAGGAAGAGAGAGAGGGACAGATTATTATCCCCTGTGGAGTCACAAGGGTTAGCAGAAGAGATACTGTGAAGAAAATTATATAATGTGAGATAAACTAGCCTTCTTACTGAGCTCTTGATTTTATGAATCAGAGCAGAATAATAAACTTTATATCCAGGCTCACCTTCTGAAGGTTTACAGACACTACAAGTGACAAAAACTGCTTTGAAATGGAGGAATGCTGACCAAAAGAGACTTGATTTTCAGTGATGAGTCCTTTAAAAGTATGCAGTCCGACTTGTCTTGCCAACTTTGAGGCTCTGGTATCTATAAATGACTTCTTATATAAAGGCATACTCACGTGCATGCTACCCTTGCCATAAAGACCCCTAATGCCTGATTCATACATATCTCAAAAGAAGATAACAGAAGATACTCAAAGCTGAAATTAGGGCAGGGAAGACACAGCTTGAAAAAGGAGGGATTTTGTATGGCTTGGTTACAAAATCTGGTGAATGATAGTAATTTCATGTTTGTAGTTATGGAGCCATCTAGAAATATCAAGTCTGGAAAGCCCAGATGCCTTTCAAAAATTTACTCATCCAGAATGATTACTGAGAGCCTCTGCCTTTCCAAATAGGTCAATGTTTCCACAGTGACCTAAAACTAAGGAAATTAGAATTGCAGAGTTTATTGAATTCTATATCACGTGAGCATTGCTGCACAGATGCTCTTGAAATGCTAAGAAATATTTCATATGCAGTGCTGTTGGAAGCTTAAAAAATTAGCAGCTCAATGAACAACTGTCTGTATCTCACCACAATGTCAATTTATTTTCTGTGCTATTATTGCAGGTGATTATGTAGTCATGACTATATACTTCGACTTAAGTAGAAGAATGGGATACTTTACTATTCAAACATACATTCCCTGTATATTAACAGTTGTTCTTTCCTGGGTATCCTTTTGGATTAAAAAAGATGCCACACCAGCAAGAACAGCATTAGGTAAGTTGTTAATAATTCCCTTTTCTGTTCTCTTTGTGTAGTTTCTATACTATCACTTGAAAATGCCAGCTTCCTTTCAGAGAGACGCTAGCTACATGCTTTGGATTATAGCTACCACATCTTGCAGACCCAGATCTACTATCACTGAAGCCTCTGGTTTTCTGCCTTTAGCAGGGTAATTAAAAGTAACTATCCTGACCCTTTGGAATGACACTGCCACCTATTTTGCATAATATTCTAGAATTAATGTCTGTCTTCTTGCTCTCAGTATGATATTTCAGTGACATTTTTAAAGACTGAATTAATTGCACTGTTGGCTTCCTTCCCTTCTGAAACTCTCCCCCACGGGGCATTATGTCTTATATATACAGAAAACTGTGGGATATAATAATATTAACTCATGCAAAAAGTTTTAGCTTGTGTGCTTGAAGTTAAGCTCCGCACGAGGTGTATAGATGTTTTTCATAGATTGTGGGGGTTTGTGCTGGTATATGTTTTCCAGCAGCATATTTATGTCAGGACCAGCATGTGCATTTTGGCACTGTGCTTCAGGATGCACTTAGAAATGCTGACCATTTATTCTTATGTCTATAGGAAAGCCTGCAGGCTTTGCTAGCATCAGGGGCATAGGGCTGAGCACTAGCCAATTATAGGTGCACATCAGAACTGAAGGAAAACCAACATTTTGGTCCAGACTGTGTTTGCCAGGGCTGCCAATCGTAACTGATTAAGAAATCTACCAGTCTAGTGAAAAAGGTGAGGCTGTGTTAAGCTTTACATGTCTGTTTTCAAGCATGGAGATTACCGTTCCCAACTATTCATTGCTTCCTCCTGCTGGAGCTTGTTACCATCTCCAGTTAACCAGCTGGACTCTCTAAATCATTTCAATATGAAAGAACAAATTATTGAAAACTGACCTGCCTGACTTTTTGGACTGAAATCAGACAGGAAGCATTCATAGGAGCAACTGAGACCCCAGGTTTGAGAGAGTGAAACTGCTGCAAGGGAAGACTGGAGGGCAAGGGCTGCGAACAGGCTTGCGCATCCTTGGAGGGCACTTGAGGGCAGCCTGGAGCAGGCACAGTGTTCTCAGGTGCTCCTGTATGCTGACAAGCCTTCGTTCAACCCCAGTAGAGGCAATCTATACAAACCACCTCTGTCTCCCACTTCCTTATACAGCTCATCAAGAGTACTCAGAATTCCTCGTCCTTTTTCATCCAAGTAACTAAGCGTTTATCAGAAATAGTGATTATTTATATATTAATCCATTTCTGTCAGCTCTCTTTCAAACACCATGCAGAGGCGCTCTACTTGATCTCAGGAGGAAGACACATTGTTTGACAATGCAGCCTTTATACAGTTGTTCAGAATGACTTGTCCTGTTTCGGTCTCTCTCTCTCCTGCATTAATAAATTGGCACAACCACCAGTTTTGAGGGTGCTGTGGTTTCTAGCATAAAGACCCTGAAGGGGAAGATAAAAATGAAGTGCTAAAGAGACTTTGAAGTCCATTCACTCTGAATAAGATTTTAGCTGCTAAGCTTCTTGAACTTGTCCAGAAGTTTGATCCTGCTTTCTAAATCCTATGCTCATACAAAAAATTAGTCATCTGTTCAGTGTGCACAAGGCCTGGGTTGCAAATATTTTTCCTCCCAAAATTCTAATGCTTCAATAGCTTAGTAACTTTCAGTTGAATTGTAGAATACATGACCAAAAATACCCTCTAAGTGTAACTCCCTCACTAACCACAACTTTATTTAAGCAACGAAGCTATATGCCATCCATTCCTACTACCAATCCTTAGGCATCTTCCTAGGGGGAAGGTTTAACTCTTAGTGAGCATTGACGCCACCCTTTCAAACCAAGAACAGCTCCGTGACATGGAGCTATGCAACAGGACCAGTAGAAGTCCCAGAGAACCTGTAACAAGACAACTGCAAGTAGCCAACACTGGTTCACACTTTACAGATAATTCTGTATTAAAACCTGTTTTGTGTGGGGTCAGCACAAAACCATAACCAGCTGCATTTGCTCCAGGAGCCTGTAAAATTAATAAACATAGCACTTCTGACCATTATAAGTCATGTGGCATCATGCAGGTCTAGTTTTCTGAGGTTATTTTCCGAGAAAGGAATATTCAGGACTCACACCCTTCACGTGAGTGCCAAAGTGCCTTTATTCTGCAGCTCCGGCAACATGACAGACCCAAAGACTTAGAGTTATTCTGTGATCCCTTCTACCTCCAGGACTGCATGAGGACAACACAAAGGTGAGGACAGACTGCCTGTTCCTGGCTGTGTAGGCTTTCCTCTGGTGGCCAGAAAATCAAGCAACAGGTCTTTAGCGTACTTCTCTGCTGAAATCTGTTCTTCTTAAATGAGGTGACTCAGTGGAGATAAGGAAAGATTGACCATCCTTCACAATGCTTAAGAGAAAAGGGAGAAAATGCATCTAACAGTTTGCATTACTGATTTTCCAGAAGCAGTCTTCATACCCTTTCCCTGAGGACAGTTCCCCACACCACACAGCTCCATTTTCCAGTTAATTAGACATGGAAGTAGGTTAGATCACTAGTCATTACACTGTGACTCTCTCTACCTCGCCCCATCAGCCAGCAGGGTCTTCAGAGAAAAAACGTATTCATATACTAAGGGGGTGAGTTTGCAGTAAGAATACAAAAATGAGATGTTCCAAGGCTATATTGAATGGCTATCATGACTAACTCCTAAAACTATGATGAAGAATTAAATTACTGGGCTAAAATATAACTTTTTTATAAATTAAGTCAAATAGCAAGAAAATAATATATGCATGGGTCACCTCTTTCTGTGCAGAATCCTGTTGCTCCCAAATTGGCAATGCCCTTCTGACTCTTGGGATGCAGTAAACAGATGTTCCCGGTTTACTGTGGGTCTGCTTGTATAACACAACTTATAAATCTGTCTGAGCAATAGCACACATCCACATTTGGATAGTGGCACATGGTGAAATTGTGAGTAATATAGCCAAAGGCAGACCATGGAAATTGTCCTACTAATTAGTTGCAATGAATTGTATACTCAGTGCACCAAACCTGCTCTGGGTATAGCTGCATTAATGTAAAGCGCTAGCATCAGAAAATATTTCACTTTCTGAAATTAATGAGTAATTGCCTAAGCTATTGGCAAGTACTCACAGTTTTATGAAGGGCAGGTTTTACGCCTTTCTGAATAACAATAAGTAATAATATATTTCTGTGCTGGAAGAAACAAATGCAATTGGGGTATATGACTGTGCGGGGAAAAAAATGAAACCATAAGTATCCTTCAGCAGCATTGTCCAGAGGCATCAAAGTCCTCTTTAAGAACTTGGCATCATAGTCCCTTTTTCACGTGTACTTTGAGGGACTGAGGCCCAGAGTGGTAACATGACTCACTCCAGGCCACCTGAAGAGTCAGTTGGAAACTGGAAAGAGAATCTCAGTGTTGGATAAGAAGTGTGTTTTGTGATCCCAGGTTATCTTGCCCTCCATNAAAAAAAAAAGAAAAAGGGCGCTCTGCTGTTTTGGCTTGCCTCTAGTAATCAAAATGATCTTCTCCTGATGTTCACAGTCAAGAGCAGCCAGCAAGTGTCTGAAGAGAAGTTATGATCTGGAAAAGAATAGGTTGTTTTCCTTGAAGATGAAGGGAATCAAGTTAAGCTGAAGCTTTCATCCCAGTTTCCCCCTGCTTTTTCAAAATGGTTATAACGTGTTATAGGACTAGGCAGTTACTACAGAGCAACTTCAAACTGCAGTTTAAAAAAATACAGCAGGTATCAAAGCCAGCAATGTGTTGACGGAAAAGAAGATACATGTGATGGGTAATAAAAACCAAACATTGCTCTCCTTGTCATTCCATCTTAAGCTTATTCACTACAAAAACAAGCAAATAATCAAACCAGGTGCCAGACCAAAAGGTGGTGAAATTAAGTTTATAAACGAGTGGTAGCATCGTTAAAAGCAATTCACCTTTCCCACAGTGTCCCATCAACAAGCCCTTAGGAGGATAACAAAAAATGAGCCTTGCTGACCAAAGAGTTTCTGACACTGAAGTTCCTGCTATCTCATTTTGCATACTGTTGTCCAGTAAGGAACTTTCAAACAGTAATAATTTTAAGAAACTGTTGAGACCAATGATCTAAAGGTTAGAGTGTTCTCATGCATTATGTATCCCTGCATCATTTGATCTCCCAGACAGTCCTTTTTGATTTAACAAACAACATCTTTGCTATGGAATTTGCTCAGAGAATATAAATGTCATAAAACGGTATTTATGCACAAACTTGTAAGTTCCCACTTACCTGTCTACCTGAAAATTTTGAAGCCATGTTACTTCAAAATTGTCCTTGACTGAAACTAAAATTCTGTTGAAACAGACAGTTTGAGAGCACTGTGAATTTCAATAACAGATGCAAAGCTCACTTACCATACGGGCCTCCCCGAAGTGAGAGACTTAACAATGTCATCTGGCAAGGTTTATTGCTTTTGAAACCATTCAACAAACTGAATTTTCTTAGCATGAAAGATAAAATGTGCTAAGGTTATGGAATCTAGATATTTCCTTTGGAAATAACGGGTGCTGCATTTTATTCATATATGCATATATATATATTCCAACTAGTAAATTTATAGGAATACAAAACTGTATCATCTGGTGCACCTTCTTTCTCTTTGCTCTCTGTGTGTATCCCCATAAGATCATTTTAATATTCTAAAACTTTTGCCTGTGTCAAATGTAAAATTGATACACTGGGTAGAATTTTCATTGTTTCAGAAACTCCCTGCCTTTTTTATGGTGTGAGCTGGGATTCAAGTTTGAGCCTCAGCTTAAATGAAGAATGATGTTTTTCTACTGGATTTCATACAATAAAATATTTTAAATTTATAATAGAAGTAAAAATATGTTTGTTTTACCTTTGGATGTTTCCATCTACGTGCTCAGCGATCTTGTCTTATGCTCTCGCCATAATTTGAACTGTGACATATAATCCAGAAACTGCGATGGTTTGTGATAACGCTAAACTCTCCTTTTCCTGAGTTTTTATATACTGGTGGCAAAATGTGATTTGTTGTCAAAGGGACTGAGGATAGACACTATTAATATCTTAAAACCAAAATAAATCTTACACCATTGCTGTGTCTATAAATTTTGTAGAACCCACTTTATTTCAATCAGCTAAAATTAGTCTAGAGCTACCCGAAACTTCCAGACTCTGTATCAGTGAGGCATTTGCAGCATGATTTACTGGGCCAATTTTGCTTAGTTCTCACCTGGGATTTCACAGTCTCAAGCATGATTCAGGTAGGCATTACACATTCAGGCTTATGGCATGGATATAGGACTCAGGCTGAGCTGGGGATTTCTATGCTTAAGTACAGAGGTTAATTGTAATTTATCTTTCACTCCTCTGCCTTCCTGTCCATAGTCACACTGGCAGCTGGGTGTCTTTACAGATACCCACACAATAATTCTTGTCACAAATAATATGAAGTTATACATCCATTTCAGTAAAAATAGCGGAAAAATAGTACATTGTCAATACAGCATTCAGTAGAAAAATTGCAGACCCTTGCAAAAAATGTTTTTGAGCATTGCAAGCTTTTTTCTCCTTTTATTTCTTTTTTTGCCTTTTAATAATAAAAAAAAAAAGTGTCCTAAACTAATCTGAGATTCTCTCACAGGATAAGTGGGAAACAAAAATTTGGCCTTGAGTTCAGGTAAAAAGGACACTGTATGTTGTGCTGGAAGAAGACTAAAGATTTTGAGGAGTTTTTTTTAAAGGTGGTAAAATACCTGAGATCAGGCACATGTGTATGTGGCTCTGAAAAAGACAGGTTTGTGTGAGAAATCTGAATGTGGATTAGAAAGAGTTAAGGAACTTCATTTCATATTGTAGAGTATGCCACTGTCTGGATGCAGTTCTTCTGAAGTTAGTGACTCCCAAGGCCTGAATCACAATCACACAGAAAGACCTATAGTTAGTAAGGCCCAATCAAGGCTAGCGAGTCAACACTTTTTGCAGTTGGACATATTTGCAGTTGGACTACTAAGCATGGGGTTTGTCTCTGGAGCTTTTTCATAGCATCAGCTAGCTGCAGAACTGTTGTTGAAGGGTCTGGAGAGGTTATTGGATCATGTCAGCCATGTGTGCTTATGTTGGGACGTGGCACCATTGACAAGAACAAGAAATACTTTCCCAGTAGCTTTTAGATGTCCAAGTTACACACAAAGTCCACATTTCCTACTTTCTATCAGCACTGCTTTCATCTTGATTATTGGTTTGTGTTTTTTCAGTGACCTTGGTTTTTTGTTTTGTTTTGTTTTTGTTTCTGGGTAGTGGATATTAAAGGAATACAATTAGTTATTATTCATTGTAGAAGAAGGTGGAGGCTCAGGTATAATCTGCTTTCTGGCTCTTACAGGGACTTTCTGATGATTTGAATGGAGAGGGTTATTCTTGTAAATTTCTGTAGTTTCTATCAAATGCTGCAAATCAGAGGTAGGCATTCCTTCATAAACAGAAAGTAGTCAAAAATAATCAGATACGTCTTTCTCTCCAGAGTGCCATTTGTAGGAAGTAATTTTACTACAAGGCATAATTTCAGTCATCCCCTGCCATTTCAAACACTGTGTACCATTGCAAAATATCCCTTTAACTATAAAAAGAAAGATTACCTTATGGTTATGTTGTTTTTAGGGCAGGTTCTCTCTTGAGGCTTATTTAAATGAGAGCGTTATTTTTCTTCCCAAGCACCTGAGGAGTTTTATTTTTTCTTTCAGAAGGCTTGCAGTTCATAACAAATGATTAAAAACATCAGTCCAAAGTGGGAATGAAAAGACTTCTGTTCCTCAGGAATGAAGAGAAATTATATGAATTACCAGCAGCCAAATAACTGACACCCCACAGATTTCATTCTAGGAGTCATTTTATTGTTTCAGGATATTTCACACTAAGTAATTCCCATTATATTAATTACTACTAAATCAGTCTAAGATGTGATGTTTTGTATGAATTAAAAAGGCTATTTCCATTAAGGTTACATCTGAAGTTTGTATGACAGTCTGTTTTCACTTACTCAGAAGGAAAATAGCCCTGGAGGACTCCCAAGAAAGCAGCAGTGTGAAAACATATTTTCAAAATTCATGGTCAGAACTTTGCAGCAAAATTTCTTTTCTCCACCCATCCCTTTTTTTCTTTTTTGAACACAGGATTTTTCGTAAGAGCACTACTGCTGTGAAAAAGACTGTGTTTCTTTCATTGTTTTGTAGGTTGTTTATTTTTTATTTTTCTGCATTTAGTCTCTTTTCTGCTTTATACATTTCTTCAAAAACATCTTCATTGTCTCCTTCTCTCTCACTCCCATCTCCAACCTAGCTGGGACCAGAAAATGGAATTGATGTGGAAAATCTTATTGAGAGGCATAGGAATGTCATTTTTGCAAAAATTAATATAAACAGCTGAGGAAACATTTGTTTACAATATACCACTGTCTCTACTGATGTTAGTTTTCATTTTTTTATACTACCAAATGAAATTACTGAATTATTCGGGTACACTTTGGATTTCTGTTTTGTATTTCTGTTTCCAAAGGTTCTTCTGTGACATGTAGAAATTATGTTGCATACAATTAAATCGAGTTTCTCTCTGCAGGCATCACCACAGTATTGACCATGACAACTCTGAGTACCATTGCGAGAAAGTCATTACCCCGTGTCTCCTATGTCACTGCTATGGATTTGTTTGTGACTGTATGCTTTCTATTTGTCTTTGCTGCTCTGATGGAGTATGCAACCCTCAACTATTACTCAAGTTGCAGGAAACCAAACTGTACCAAGAAGAAAAAGTCGGTAAGATGGGAGAATTTAAATTTCTTTTCTAGTATGTGCATGGCCCAGAGAGCACAGAATCATTCAATGGGGGCCTACAGGAAAGGTGGAGAGGGACTGTTTACAAGGGCATGTAGTGGTAGGACAAGGGGTAATGGGTTTAAACTAAAAGAGGGGGGATTTGGATTGCACATTAGGAAGAAATTCTTCACTGTGAGGGTGGTGAGGCACTGGCACAGGTTGCCCAGAGAAGATGCGACTGCCCCCTCCCTGGAAGAGTTCAAGGCCAGGTTGGATGGGGCTTTGGGCACCCTGGTCTCGTGGAGGTGTCCCTGCCCATGGCAGGGGGGTTGGAACTAGATGGTCTTTGAAGTCCCTTCCAACCCAAACCATTCTATGACTCTATGATTCTAATGACAGCCTGTAATCCCATAAAACTCTACTCCTCCCAGCTCTTCCCAGATTGTGGTGTGAGCTGCCCTGAAAGCTGATGGAAAATAGTTACCTGCAGTAATAGTATAAGCAGTGACATGCCTGTTGAGTGAGGTCTGTTCCCAACAGAAGCACCCTGCCTATGCATCTTTTGTCCTCCAATTACTGTGCTGGTAGTCCTAAAGGGCTCCCACTGAAACAGATTGCATAGTTTGTTATACAAATATATGCACATCAATGTATATTCAAATGCATTTGCTATTTCATGGCATAATGTGTCTAGAAATATTTATGAACTTTACAAATGGGATTTCAACATCTTTACTGGGAACCAGCACTCATTTTTAGCCCTATGCACAAAGGATCTTCTTCCTAAGTATTAAAACAGGTGAGGTCGCTTGCAAAGGTTTTATACGTGGCCGCATTTTTGGCCAAAAAGACACTTCCAAGAGTAACACCCTGGCACACTCAAAAGCTGTTTATTTAGAATCAGTTAAAAGAATCATGCAGGAAGAATTGAGGTAAAAAGTGATTGAATGAAGAGCTATAGAAAATGATCAAATGAAGAAATAATGAAGGAAAAGCTGACGTGAATATGGAATTAGAGAATGTCTAGAAAGCCAGAGACGTAGTCAATGAAAACTCCATTGAACCTCTAATAGCTTCTTGTAAAAATGCATTGCACACAAAAGGCATAAGAGTGTTACCAAAAGAAAAGTATGAGACAAACAAGATGAACTTGCTAACAATCAAACAAAAATTGCCATCCTGTAGGAAGACTGAATGAAAAAGTCTAGGATCTATTTCCAGACATGTGAATGAAGATGCGGGAAAGCGTGAAACATTGATGAGACCCAAGTTAACACAAGAACAAATACTCACCTAGCTATTGTTTGCTAAAGAAATATAATGGGTGGAATAAATATTTACAGTGGGTGGAAACTAGATGTGCATTCTGCTGAGGTTTCATGCAGTTTTAAACTGTAAAGAATGTTATGCTGAAAATATACAATACTCAGCATGAAGTGTTTTATGGACAAATGTATTTAAAGGTTTGATCTAAGAAATACTATTGAACATTAGATGCATATAAAGCAATAAGTATGTTTCCTTCTGAACATTCTTTTGTTGTCTTTATTTAAGCTTCCTGATGTCAGTTTTGGTCATGTGATGGTAAGTAAACTATTTTATTCAGTGAGAGCAATGGAGGCATGAATGTATGGTTGACATTTACTTGCAATAGTTCCTGAGAAAGCTGTAATGCTATGTTATGCTTTAACCTGACTTCACTATAAATATTGTTTTGGTTTTTTGTTAAAAGGTCAGTTTGGTTTTGGCTGTGGGAGAGGAACACAGTTGCTGCCTCTTTCTATAAGGACTTACTGAATTGTTGGGGAGGGAGAAGGGTCAAGCGTAGAATATTGTGTGTTGTTTTTACCTCAGAAGTCTTTGTATCTGCTTTATACAATACTGCAGTTTCTCATTTCATTTTATAAAAAAGTAATAAGCACAAGTTGTGTCATAAACTTGTATGGAGTTTTAACTGAGTTTCATAGAAAATTCATTTATGTATATCTGTAAAATCTTTAGCAAGTTTTCAGGTGGATCTTCAAATAATTTAGAAACACAAGTTTGCTTGCAAAGTATCTGCAGCTTTTTCAAGTTTTTTACTTGCTCTTTTCTTTTTTCACTGTAAGACAGATATTGAGCAGGGCCTTGTTCTATACATAAAGAACTTCCATGTTCCAGTTGTAGCCTAAACGGCATAAAATAAGCAGTGCCTCTGACTCTCAAGATATCATCTTGTCTTTTCCAGCCTTGCAGTTATGCCACCTAAAAGGTGAAATTTATTAATCTTAGTAAAACTGTGTTCAGGTAATCCCACTCCTTGTTCTTCCTCCTAGAGAACACAGTTATACCATGTCTGAAACAATTTTATTAAGCGTGTTTAACAATGCATCTTAACTGCCTTGTTCAAGGCACTTGAGAAGTGCCTTGCTATGCCAGACCTCTCAGGTGGTACCAGGCTGTGCCTATACCACCCTCCTCCCGACCCCAGCTCAGCAGGACGTAGTGGGTAACATCCACCTTTACCTGGTATCTAGTCACTTCAGGACCCCTCCTGTCTGACAAAGATTAAAGCAACCAGATTAATCTCTCTGTATTATCTGGGCATTTATTTTATCTTCTATCCTCAGCAGACAGTTGATAAAATGACAGCAAAAAAACCAACCGAAACAAACAGGCTAGTGATAGCTGAGAAAGTTTTGTTTGCACAACCAGAGCACTCATTTCTCTCCACTTACCAAAATCATCTGGAGAGATCTAAATTAGCCTTTCTTCCTTTTAACATAAATATTGTAGCCAGGCATAGAAAAATTCAGTCCCTGAGTAGGAATTTCTCATGGAGGCCTGTAAGAAATGAACAATATGTGACACAGTGGTATGGCAGAATTCTATGTATAATTTAGTCTTGGCTTTTTTTCTCTCCAAAGTTAAAAAATAATCCAGACCTTCTCCGTGTGGCAGCATATTGTAAAATTCTGATACCAGCTACCTGAAATGTTACAAATTAAGTAGAAGACCATGAGGGCATGATTTGCGTCATCTAATCTCAGAGATAACGTCAGTCACAACAAATAGATTTGCAATTATCTGCTCCTAAACTGAAATCTGTTTACAGTCCACAGCACAATGCACCTGCGAGGTGTTAGCCATCTACTTATGATGAGATGAATTGTGTCCTAGAAACAATTGGCTGGATACCATAAGGCAGTGTTTCAGATGTAGTCATCTATGGCAGAGATGCCAACAACTAAGCAGAGGGATGCCACATCAAGTTCTTAGCTCAGCTTAGCATTTTCAATGAGATGGGTAGTGTTATCGTGTGTCACACCAAAGGATTTGTAGAAAGAAAACAAAATCAGTAGAAAAAGGAAATTTTCCCCTGAGGCACATCAGTCATATCACTGATCTGTCTCGCATACAGAGTGAATGTTTTCAGATATGCCCCAGGACCTTCAGCAGGAAATGTTGCATATTTTGTATAGCAAATGTGGAAGCCGAGGCCCAGAGAGCCCTCCAGAATGCAAGCAGTTGTGATGCCGAGGCATGGCTAGCTTGGTGGCACACACTTGGCATGCTCCTGCAGGAAAAGGCAATGCTCAGTGCAACCACAGGCAGAGGAAGGGCCCCCAAAGTGGAGAAAATCACACTGACAGGGCTGGAGTCTGCTTTGTTGGGGGTGTGCCGACAGGCAGTGAAGATGATGAGACCTTTCCTAGTGATGCCAGTGGAGGAGGTGACATTGTGAGGATGGAACGGGTGGTTTGATGAGAGAGGAGACTGTTGTGATAAAGCACCTTTCATGAAAAGGAAATGGTGTGACAGAAAAGCTGATGAAGTGTAAACAGGGAGTAGACTGAAGGAGGAGAGGTCTGTAGGCATGAGCGGTACTGTGTGGATGCATGATATCTAAGTGCCCTATTTCTGAGCCTGGCTAGTGTCATAAGCACTGAGGGGACATGCCTAGGGATGATATTTTGAAATCCTGTACTGAAATCATCACTATCTGTTGCTGAAAGTATCTGTTTTTATAAATCAGAGTAAAGTTAAGAGGCAGTGAATGCAGCTATACCGAGTTCTGTAATTAAATGAGGATGGGGAACATCATCTTTATTTTGCAGAATCTGTTCCCTTCCAACCCAAACCAAAGTTGTGCCAGGGGAGGTTCAAGTTGGAGATGAGGAGAAATTTCTTCTCGGAAAGGGTGATTGGGCATTGGAATGGGTTGCCCAGGGAGGTGGTGGAGTCACCGTCCCTGCGGGTATTTAAGGAAAGGTTAGACGCAGTACTGAAGGACATGGTTTAGTGGTTAATAGGTGGTGGGGAGACGGTTGGACTGGATGATCCTTGAGGTCTCTTCCAACCTTAATGATTCTATTCTATTCTATTCTCCTTGGAAGTAAACTGCAAGTGTTTCAAGCAACTTGCAAATAATATTCTGACAGGCAAGTGAACTCCTACGTGTGAAAAAATGTTTACTAGGAAATATATGCTTGAGTTATCCAAGTAGAAAATAGAATTATTTAACTTGCCACTCCACAATTTCTCTATGGAAATTCCTCTGAAAAGGCATCTTTTGAGGGAAAGAAAGATGCTCACTAAATCTAGAATTCCTATAGTATCAGCCTCTTATTCTCAGCTCCTGCGATTTTTTCCCCATGGTTATTAATTATGATCTGCATCATCCATGGAAGCTTATCAAACTGTTTCTTTTTCTCTCCTCAGAATTATTCTGTACTTGATATGAGACCACCAACTACAGTCATCACATTGAACAATGCCATGTATTGGCAAGAATTTGAAGATGCGTGTGTCTATGAATGTCTGGATGGGAAAGACTGCCAGAGCTTTTTCTGTTGTTATGAAGAGTGTAAATCAGGCTCATGGAGGAGAGGACGAATTCACATAGACATCTTAGAACTGGACTCTTACTCTAGGGTCTTTTTTCCTACATCCTTCCTGCTGTTTAACCTGGTCTACTGGGTTGGATACCTCTATCTTTAAATGTTGCCTGTAGTGGTGAAGACTGCTGTGTTTTCACACTGTGGAGAGATGGTGAAAGTGCAGAAAAAGTGAAGGACACGGTCAGTTTCATCTCAAATTTTAAAGGCCACATTAACCTTCACCATCACAGAGCCTGATGAAGAATTTTAATATGTAATTGCCTGAAAAAGAAAAATGTGGAAGAATTCTCTCCTTACTGCTATTCATTTTAAGGAAAAGATTCTTACAAAATACAGCTGAATTTGTAGTATAAGCGATGTTTATGAATAATTATTGTATATTAGAATCTCTACTATTCTCCCTTGGCATAGAAGCTATACACAATTCAGGCAAAGGTTAAATATGTCATTTTTGGTTTTCATCCCCATATTTTCTTCAAAATGCTGCCATATCCCTGAGGCTCAGAGCGACATACACTGGCACTGGCAAGTAAGCCAAAGCCGATGAAACCTCTCATTTGTATTTGGACTTGCTTGAGCTATGTCCCGTAGGTTTTGGGAAATATTTCATTGTCGTTCTGCTTGCTGTAGAGAAACCACCAAAAGGCAGTAGGAAATGTCTCTGGTGGGATCAAAACATGGACGTTACTTTCTGCAAAGGTCTGGGATTCATGAAATTAGCCACATATTGTTTTAACTAAGGTGAAAAGGCAGAGCTATAAGAAAGCTATTATTTTGATATAAATAAAAGACTTGCCTATCTCTGAGGCAGCTGTAGGCAGAACTTCTACAGTTTTTCAAGCTTTTAACTGTCTTTTTTATGACTGGTTAAACACAGGATGGTCACTGATTTCTAAAATACTCAAAGCAGGACAAGAGTCCTGCTTGTTTGTGTCATTGTAGCAGATCATAGTTGATAGGCCATGAGTAAAAATCACTATATAATAGCACTAGGAATATGTGACTTTCTTCAAATTGCAATTTACTAAAAAGTGCTCTCATCCATTCTTATTTTTTCTCTCAAACTTATTTTGCAAAATTGAAAAACCTGTGTGCCAAAGGACATTTTTTGTTCATTCCTTAAAGATAAATTTTGCAGTCCTTATTCATGGCAGTTGTTCCCTGTGTCTAGGCTGAAAACTGAACACTTTTGACTTGAATAGTGCATTATGGGAACTCAATTGTCACACTTGGATTAAACGTGGAATAGTTGCCACACATAGAAAAAGTTTGTTTTCATTTTTTCCTAAATTACCAACTATATTTTACCCTAGAAAGCTCTTTTGTATTTTTCAAGCTTTTGACCATTAAATTCTTAAACTACTCACTTTTTCAAAAACTAGTTTTACAGTGTTAGATTATGTCTTTTACAGACTGTCTCAATAATTGTTATTAAGCAAACAAAACAGATTCAAAACTAAACGGCAATGGTTTTTAACTACCCTTTGATGACAAATGGTTACGAATGATTAAAGTTAAAACATACCTAAAACCAAAATACTATTTTTTTTCCTCTTATGGAGGACCTGATAGTTTTTTTATCGTCTCAAATAATGTGTGTCTCTTCCACAGTTTTTGATAAAAAATGAGTAGTAAATGTGGTTGAAGCACAGTTCCTGTTCTCCTCAGAAGGAAAATCCTGCAAAGAAGCAAAAAATGATGCAATGGTAATTCTAAAGGAAAAGAAAGGCTGTCATGTTCTTCGAAACATCACTGTCTGTCATCACTGTTTCTCTGTGCTTCCAGTGAGTTTTTAATTGAAAAAAAAGAAAAAAAAAACTAACACAAAAGTTAACTGTAGCTATTCAAAATACTTTCTTCTGTTTTTCACTTGCCTAAAATATCAGAGACAGAGCTGGGTTTAGGTGGGTTAAGCACTGTCAAAGTTCAAATTAGAAGCACAGAGAAAAAATATTTTGGGTCAGGATCAAAACCTTATTTTTAGTAAAATCTGTCCAGTCTGGTCTTCTAAACCTATGATAACCTTCTGATTTCAAAAATACATTTTGAAGTTTTTGCTAACTCTCAGTAGCAAATTACTCTGTAAATCTCTGTGTTCTACACTTGGAAGTATGGATTTTATTTAAGGATGAGAGTTACATTTTCAGCAGTGCAAGAAGGTAATTGAAGTAAAGTATCCTAGTCTCTAATTATGAATCAATCTACTCTTAACAGCCACCCTCAGCCATATTTTGGAAGAATACTAGAAATAATTCAAGCCTAAATAAAAGCATGGAAGCAGTTGTCCTTTAGGGGTCTGATCCTGCAAACCCTCTGCACAATCAATTGATTTTGGCAGGAGCATTGAGACAGATGAGGCACAGGAAGATGTCTTCCACCATTAGATCTTGAACAGGTAAAGAGAGGTTTATTTAGCAATTGCTTACTTGAGTGAATGTCCTGGGAGTAAGTGTGGAAGAGAAACATTCCCATTTTAAATGATGAGCATATACTTTTCTTGACACTTCTGCTCATGTCTACCCATTCCTTCTATATGCACACAATCCCATCAGATCCTTCCTTGGAAGACTGATTCTGCTAAGTCCATTCAGGCTGACTCTGTTTTCTGACTGCTTTTATAAACAGAAGCTGGAAACATAAAATTCCACTTGTTTCCATGGTTCTAACCAAGAAAGAATCTCCAGGCACTACTGGCTTCCACTCCTACGCTGACAGCAGAGGTCATAGTCTGCTGTGTAACATGTTCTGCTCTGGGGTTATGTGCAAAATATTGATCTGTATTCCAGGTGAGCAGCTGCAGCCTGGCAGATTCCAGAATGCATTCCTCCGCTTACTCCTAGTTGCCTGGTTTACTTTGCTTCACTGCTCTGTGCTTTGCCAGCCACTGAAAAAAAAGGTAGAGATAAGGAAAAATAAGCTTTCTAGGCTCTGCATCATTCAAAATGAAATTATTCCAGACACCTAGATAATGTGGTCTGCATATATCTGTGTGCCATATCCTTCTGTACTAGGAAGAATACCCACCTTAACCTCCAGATATTCTTTTGCTTCTGTCACAAATTGAAAAAAACGACACTTCTGTGCACTGTCTCATGAGAAATGTAACCATCTTTTAGCATTTTAGAACATCATCTTACCAGATAATTTCACAGTCAGGACTTGCATTTATTTAATTACTTCTTTTTGTTATTAAGTACTTCTTTTTACCCTTCAAAGGAAGGGAAGGGAACAGAGGAAGGCAAAACCAAATGACTAGGGAAATGAACGCATTTGGATATGTATGTAAACCCACAAAATCAGCTGTCTTCATATAATAACCCTTCCTTTTTGAAATTACAGAAAAGATTGTGAGGGCTTGTTTAGATAACCAACTTTTCCCAGGAAAATCTAAAACCAAACCTCTTGTTCTCTCCCTTCAATAAAAAGTTGAGGGACAGTGTTTTCCTGCATTGAGGGCAGCATTTTTCAAGACACTTAAGAAAGTGTAAGAATACTGTTTTGCTTAGTTCAGTCTTCTCAGTTCTCCTGGCCCTGATTACAGCTCCCTCTTTTACAGCCATTCTTCCAAGCATAAATGTATAAAGACTTGCAGCCTGTTTGTGCTGTTTCCGTGTCCAGCAGTAATGTGAACCTGAAGAATGCTACATGCCACACAATTTTAATGTAACTTTCTAATCAAGAAGTACAACTGTAGATTAAAACACCTCAGGCACTTTGATAACCTTCCTCTCTTTCAGATGTTCGTTTTCTTCTTCATCAACTCTCAACTGTATATTGGCATATTGTACATACCAATAAAAATGATAAAAATTACAGCAGGAAGAATCAAAAAAAGGCAGAACTGTCTTCATAGAAACAGTGATGAGTAGTGAAGCTAAAAGAGGAGTAAGAAATTATTTTTTATTGCTGTGCAGTGCTTATCTGTCCCACTCCTGTTATTCAATTCTTCCCACCAACTACCCACAGCTAAATCCAAATCATCCACCTGGCGGTTTGCACATTCATCAGCTGGAACAGCAGTGACACATGAGCCCTTAGCTGATAGGAAATTATATTTCTGGAACTGGAGGCATCCTGCCAAATAACTCAGATAGATTACAATCTCAAACACTTTTGCAGACCTAATGTGTCTCAGAGTCTAACACCTCATCTTGCTGCATGAATTTACTACAACTCACCTTCTTGGACATTTCGTGAAGGGAAGGATGCTTACCTCCTTTTTAGACCCAATTTCACCATGCATCTAGAAAAATGACTCTGCTCTGCCCATACTCCAAAGGACCAGGTGCAAGGCAACTCTCAGAAGACCACAGCTGCTCTACTGCTGACTTTGTGGAAAGGGAGTCTCAGTATTTTAAGACAGATTTAATTGATCTCACAGTCTGGAAGACTGGTGTGACCTTCTAAGTTGTAAAACAAGGCACCCACTGCAACTTTTAAAGGCTGTCCATAACAGACTGTACTTTTCCCATTGGCTTCTCCTTCTGGGTTTCCATAAAGCACTAAGAAAAGCCAAAGTCAAATCCCATAAATCTTAGTTGCCTACACAATTCGATGGAGTTTTTCAAGGTATATCCTCCTTCTTGCTTACAGTAAAATCTTTGTGCCTCTTAAATTAGTGCCTTTAGCATTTCTGGATATTGAAGGATATACTACTATTCTTTGGCTGAAAGTTGGAGAGAGGAACAATGACCTTGTTGGAGTTCTTCCTTGAGCACCACAGTGTGTGACCAATATTTTAGATGTCTTCAACATACACATTGAGGATTTGTCTGATTTTTCTTTATTCTTTAAGCAATCTATAGGTTTCTTAATACCTAAGTAGCAAGAAAACTGCAGTGTAATTTCAGCAGTTTAACAGAATTCTTCCTTCTTCACTCAGCAACTTCATTCCACCATGAGATGCAGAGCATAAACTCAAGGATGATGTCTACCTCATCCAGGTGACTTCCCAGAAGACTGTTTAAAATAGACAAAAATCAAATGATGCATTGGGAATTCATTTCTACAGCTGAATGGTGACGGTTTTTCTCCTGTAGAGCTTTTTTTTTTTTCTCAGTTCATTTTAGGTCCTCCCTTCATCTCTCCCTGCACCTATACAAATGGCAAGCACAAAATCAGCTCAGTTTACACTTACATGCTAAAAACTTACACAGAAACTTCCATACTGAAAAAAAGCATAGTTTCATTATTATTATGCTGTATTTATATGCCTTCAAGCTTCTTATTGTTCACCACATTCTTTTCTTGAAGAATTCTAGTATACATGTGAAAAATGAAGGCCTTCTTTAACACTCAGTGGCCTTAATGGTTTTGCCTTTTCCACTGGGATCCATAGTTTGTCTGGACAATAAACAGAACACAATCTACCTTTCTCATCCTTTAGGTCACTGTTTTAGATACTAAAACCAAAACTATGTTTTATCTCTAAAGTGAAATGATGTTTTAACAGAAAAAAATCATCACCACTTCAACTGCATTGCTTTGACAAGTTAAACAGTAAATTTTTATACACCATACCTATGATGGATAACTATGCTACCCTATAACCCTGTTTAGGACTAACTCCTGGGTTAGGAATAAATACGGTTCTAATAATCCAATTTACCTAGTGGATATTTCTTTAAATCACTTTCGATTGTGACTGAGCACTTGTTTATTGTCCGATGATATTCCTCAAGGGAGATATCTGAGATCTGTGATGATGTATTCCTGTCTACAAACTTTACTTTCTTTGATTTTTTTCTTTTTCTTTATGGGTCCTCAAGTCAGTATCTGTATGCATCTGGAGTCCTCAGGGGTTTTCCCAAAATGTATGTGAAATTAGATAATAAAATTCATCATGAAGTTCAGTGCCTCAGAGTTGGACACCTGAGAATTCCCTATTTTCTATCAAAACATGCATTTTGATCTTCTAATCACTTGCTATGTATGAAGGACCAAGTAAGACAGCAGAAGACATGTGGTTATGTTTATTCATAAGTCTGGGGGTAGGCTTTCTCAAGGACTCAAGTGCCAGGCAAACCAGGCGCTCATACCGTCAGTTATTTGCCAGGTATTCTTTTATCTAGGTGATGAATGACACTAGCCAGAGGAGCCATAACAACCTGTTTGGTGTCATGGAAGCATTCATGTAGCTCAGCTCTACACAGAGGGCTAAGCCAGCCTGCAGAGCTTCTTATACAGGAAACCAGGTGCTCTCTTTCGTGTCTAATACCATGCTAAATACTCTCCTAATGTCTCTTTACCTTCTTGCAGCCTATGTCAGTGCTTGGGAGAGATGACACTTTGCTGGCACAATATATTATAAACTGCAAAGAATTAAATATTCATGGTGAAACTGGTGAATGTTTGTTATTGAGATTGCGTTACAATAACAAGTTTTAGAGAGAAGGCCTTTAGGTCTGAGTCAAAAACTTCCTTGTTAATCAAGAACATTGACCAGAAGAGGAGTTTAAGTTAAAATATTTTTACAGGCAAGCAGGAAGAGCTTTGGATCATGTCCTGGTGGGGTTGACTATCCATTGACTGGCTTCAAGGCTTGCGGAGAGCAGATTTGTAACTTAAGTACTTAAAGTGAGATTTGTAATTTATGTACTTAAAATGAGTCCTAAAATAGGGAAATGTCAAAATTTCTAAATTGCACATTAATATAAAATGGAGGAAGATACCCGTATTGACCACATACTTGAAAAAAAACCTGCTTACAAATGAATGTGGGACAGAGCATGCTACAGAGTCCATTCCATACTTACAGACCACATGGGATCCTTAAAATGTGTGCTGCTGTTGAACTCAAGGAAAGCTGGTGAAATAATCAGATCAGACAGTATCACACAGGCAGACCAGGGAAGTACGCCACTGCCAGACAGAGTGCTCCAAAGGAAACAGAATTTCAGAACAACCTTCCAGGAAACAATCCTCCTCTGAACAACACGGGGAAACCTTGTGCAGAGAGATTTCAGTATCAGTCCTCCATATTCTCTTTTGTAGTCATTAAGGAGTCCTGTGACTTTCTTGTCATCCATGCTCACATGCAACACCAACAAAACACGTGTCAAAGTGTGGCTGTCACAAGTAGGAACACCAGGCTGGAGAGAATCTGAGCCCAGCCTGTGGCTATCACAGACAGTCATCAATCACCCCATATAATCCCGTTTAAAATTCTCGGTAGACTCCTCTCAAAACATTTTTTCCCAACATGACAACATATGGATTTTTATTTTTTTTTTATTTTAAGTGAGTGCAATTTTAGGAATCACATAAAAACTGCCAACTACGTGCCAAATTGAACTTTCTTATAGAACACAAAATTTTAGATTTCTAATTATCCTTCCTTCCTAACTTTTTCTTAGGGGTGTGTGATTTCTTTGCTAGCAGTGCAGCTTGTGATGTCATAGTGAAATGAAAGTACAATTATGTGCCCAATGTGCCTTGAATAATACAGGTAGCACTAGTACCAGTATGTCATTCTAAGTTAGATAGCCATCCTAGTGATCCCCCAGACTGACCTAACCAGAAAAGTCAAACACCTGTGCGCTTCATCTCCTCAAGTTCTCAGACAACGACTTTCCCTTATCGACCACATCCATTCCAGTTTACTTTGTGTTAAGGAGTAGGGCTGTGCATCTAGAATACTATTTATATTCGTATTTTGATCCCAACATTTGTATTTCTGGATACAAATAAATACACATTATCAGAAAATGCAAGTACTGCGTGCATATATTGGTGGTTGTGTTTTGTTATGAAAGTTGAGAGCTTAACAAAACAGAAACAGACATATGAAAATTTGCCTAAGGGTCAGTGTGGTACCTTTCTGATAGGGTGCTCTTGAAAGGAATTTCAGAAGAATCTTTAGAAATATTTTCAATAGTCAGCATGAACAGCTAGTGAACTAAAAGATTTGAGACTGAGGTTTATCCATGGGGCTAACATACAGTGGAAAGAATATCCCACAAAATTCAAGGAGTAATCCAGAGATAAGCTGTGTTTTTTGCATAAAGTGCTTGGACTTCATAATTTAAAAATTAAAATCAAATTTGGTTTCAAAACTTTCCCAATCCCAACTTTTTTCAGTATACTGAAAACTAGTTCTTTGGATTTGCTTACACAATGAAATTTACTGGTAAAACTATACTATGCATGGATACAAGTATTATTTCTTTGGCAGCCACTTATGGTTAAGAGACTTTTCTTGGTTTATCCTTTTCAAATGCAATTTAATTCCTGCCTCTGTACATGACCGCAGAATTACCAGTCTTGACCCACTTCAGCTGTGAAATTCCTACTTCTTTTCAGGATTCCAGACCATAGCAACACTGGAGCTGACAGCTGAGCCACAAATGATGCAGAAACTTCCCAGATTTCTCATAATCCCATGGTGCAACAGGGATTTCCCTATCTGAGCTTGTTATATACTTTCTGTATATTCCTACCACTAAGGCATTTTTTTCCAAAAGGCATTTTATTTCACAAACAACAGTTACACCTAATTCTTCCATAGTCTTTCATTAAGTTTTCACTAAGAAATCTCTTCCCCTTCAGGGACTGTACTGTTTTCACTTACTAGTTTGACACGCAATTAATGGTTTACCCACATTTGTGTTATGATAAAACTAGTTACTAGTACTGACCTCTCTACTCAAAAATAAATATAGATTCTGGATGAGGCTTTGGGCAACCTGGTCTAGTGGAAGGTGTCCCTGCCCATGGGACAACAACCCAGGGGGTTGGAACTAAGTGATCTCTGAGGTCCCTTCCAACCCAAACAATTCTCTATGATTTCCCTTCCCCTACCAGCAGCTGCCACTTGTTATACCGGTGTTTGACATGCAGTAACAAAGTAGATGTGGTTATGCCCCACTCCCCAGAATAACAGGTAAGCTTAATTGTTGCCATGACTATTCGCCTTCTGCATATTAGTCCTTAATGTGTACCACTGTCACACGGTGAACACAACACCAGCTGTTCCCCCTTGCAGGGCTTAACCTGGAACACCACCTATATTCTTGCAGCCACTCAGGAGGACTGAACATGAGTTGAGCGCATCAGCCCTTCCAGAGATTTAAGGTGCTCCTCCTGCCAAATTCAGAAGACTCTGATACATCTTCCAATTTAATAACATTTCCTGCCCAGTAGGTTCAAGTGTGCAATAAAGTATGATGATGAATTGTGCCAATAAGCTCTGCCTTTTTATGTTACCCTCTGTCTCACCACCACAAATCTAGTTAAGAACTGAATTACTGCTTGGCAGTTTCAGTTAAAGTAAACTCAGTCTGTGAAATGGAAAACAAGCAAAGTTGAACCTCAGGGAGCTATCCAGAAAGTAAGGAGTAAATGGAATAGACATTTTCCTACATACTGACATTAGAAGACCACCATCAGTTGATAGCCATGGTAAACACCCCTCACATTTTTAAAATTGGTTTAGAAATGGAAGGCATCTGCATCAGCGGTGCAAAATAACTGATATATGCTAAACTTTAACATAGAGCAATGTGTTCCAGTGGGTTTTTTTATTAATTTGCATGTTTGCTTATTTTTATTACCATTTCTTATATGTTCCTCCAGACTGCACAGAACTGGCTTACATGAAAGAAGTTTTCATGTAAGAAAAATCTAGGACAATGGGACTTTGATTAGCCCATCCTCTAATTTTGTGCAACACGTGCACATGAGAGACACACATTTTTACATGCTATAGCAGCTTCAGCTTCTAGGTTGTCAGAAGTTGGATTATTTTTTATAGAGTCAGTCTTAGTCTAACAGCATCATGGATCATAGTAGAGCCGTGTGGTGGGCTGACCCTGACTGCTGGCGAGGTGTCTACCAAAGCCACTCCGTCACTGACTCGGCACCACGCAGACGCTCGCTCAGTCCCCCTCATTGGAAAGGGGGAGAGAATCGGAAGAGTGAAAGTGAGAAAACTCGTGGGTTCAGACACAAGAGTTTAATAAGTGAAGCAAAAGCCGCGTGCACAAGCAAAGCAAAACAAGGAATTCATTCCCCACTGCCCACGGCAGGCAGGGGTTCAGCCATCCCCAGGGCAGCAGGGCTCCGTCACGCGTAATGGTGACTTGGGAAGACAAACGCCATCACTCCGAACGCTGCTGCCCCCCCTTCCTCTTCCCCCCAGCCCCTTACAAACTGAGCATGACGTCATATGGTATGGAATGTCCCTTTGGTCAGTTGGGGTCAGCTGCCCTGTCTGTCCCCTCCCAACTCCCCGCACACCCCCAGCCATCCTGCCGGCGGGGCGGTGCGAGAAGCAGCAAAGGCCTTGGCTCTGTGTGAGCATCGCTCAGCAACAGCAAAACCATCTCTGCACTATCAGCGCTGCTTCCAGCACAGACCCAAACACAGCCCCATGCTGGATGCTATGGAGAAAATTAACTCTCTCTCAGTTGAAACCAGAACAATGATCTTTAAGGTCCCTTCCAACACAAACTATTCTATGATTCTACAATTTATCTTTTTATGTAGCACATAAACCATGTCAGGAATCACATTATGCTTTCCTAGTGAGACCTCTAACGCCATCTGGAGAACTGGATTTTTTTATGACTATGCAAAGTCCCAGTTTGAACATGTCATTTATGTCAATGATTTTTTTTATGTATATTGCTGCCCCAGTTTTGTCAAATAAAACAAATTTGTTTATCATGCAACTTCTTAAAAGAAACATTTGATACCATACCAATCCTATTTTCCCCTTGCAAATTGGTAAATTATACTATTTACATATTATGTTGCACAAAGGAAAACCCTTAGCTGATTTTAGGGGGTAGCCTACATGTTATATATCTACACAAATCCAGGCTGCAATAGGCAAAAATATTCACTTAGAACACTGAAATATGTGATTGAATAATAGGTTCACTGTTACAGAGCACCTACGGTGTGGTTCAACTGTATCTGCAAATGTAGGGAAACACTTCAGCGTACGAAACAAACAAACAACCAACCCCCCCCCCATACAAATTAATGACATTTCTAGCCCTTATTGTAATGTATTGGGTACTAAATCTTCCAAAGGCATAAGGGCAGCCATTTCAGCAACTGATGGACAACGGGTATGTATTTTTAACCTCTTTTTGCATGTTACACTTAACTTCTGTCTGTTTGTGTTTTGCAACTAATGTGATTTGTCTAGTTATATCCAAAAGGGTGAAAAAATGGGTTCTTGACAAGGTTTTTCTTGTTAGTTTCTTCCCTTTGGTCACGTACAATGCCAACAATCCACAAGTGGAGACTGTACGGATAGGTGAACATGGAAAACTCACAAGCAGGTTAAGGGGTTGAGTTAGTGAGCACATTTCTAGCTATTATCTTTGGCACAAGGTTGCTACTGTATCTGTGTTACATGCCTACACTCCTCTGCTTAGTAGAGGCATTGAACTCCTTAGGCTCTGCATGTGTGGAACAAAGCTAGATCAAAACTGATGATTGTATGAAGATCTTTCTAGTACGGTTATTAATCTCATACAACTGTGAAGAAACCTCCTGAAACAGACAATCTCAGCTTTGTGCCAATCAAAGCACAGTAGCATCCACTATGCAGACGATTCTAGGAAGGAGATAGTTGAGACAGCTCATTCCAGGGAAGAGGTATTGGAAGTATCAAGGTGGAAGGCTGTCAGCAGTTGGACCAATGGATCTGCTCTGATTGGGCTGGTCCTGTGTGGAGCCAGGGGTTGGACTCAATGATCCTTATGGGTTCCTTCCAACTTGGGATATGCTGTGATATTCTGTGATGTCCTCATGGCACTGAGTCTCAGATGAGGCCATGAAGGCCAGCATCTGCGCAAATAAACTGGTGTAGAATGTATCCTAAGGAAAGCTGAATTCACAGCATGAGCTCATCTACATTGCATCTATGTAAGGTACTGAAATCCAGCTTAGAGTCACAGAGCGAATTCCAGCACACAGACAGTACTCCCAGAAATACAAAAGCCAGGATGAGTTTAAAACATAGGCAACAGGCACCTGGGTGATCTGTGGAGTGCTGTCAGCCTTTTTCACGTCAGCACGTGCTACAACTCCATATAGACAGTTGGGAGTGCAGTTCTCCCACCACCCCAAGTGCCAAGTGACAGAAAGCAATGCATCCCAGAGTGAAAGCAGGGCCTTCAGGTTTAGAAGTATTGACTATACAAGATATTGATAATTCTGAGAGGTAATCTGCATAGTCACAGGCTTTGCTCGCTATTCTATAGGCCCACAGGAGTCATTACCACTTCAAAAATTGAAACTCCACAATTCTTTCCATGGTGTGACAGTAGATCCACGAGAACAAGAAAATGAAGGACTCTTCCAAGCAATCTGTTTCTTGAGTTACTTTTACTGAAGGTGGCTATCAGGCCAAAATAAATCCCTATTTCTGTATTGCAAGAGTAAAATCAAATCTCAATGGAAAAAAAAGAAGCCAAACAAACCACAACCCAGCAATGTACACAAAGCAAAGGTTCATCTGGCCAAAGATAGATATAAATATTGTAGACACTGTCACTGGAGTTAATAATCTAAATTCCCTTTACAGCTGATGGAGAGGCACAGACACTTCTGGAACACAACTCATCTTAAAGTAGACATTTGAAATTGAAGTTGTATAAACCATACTTTAAAAGAGTTCATTTATTTTTGAGCATCTATAAAGGGAGTCTAAAGGGAGTTTGTCCCAGCTATAAACATTTACAGTTATGGAATATGAATCCCACCCACATTATCTCTTAAACAACAGAAACAGGGATGCTGCACAGAGGAATGCAGAACAGTACTAGCATAAGAAAAATGTGTAAGCAACAGTGCAGTTACAAGGAACAAAGCTGGATGTGGGGAATTCCCTGTTCTTTCCAGGACTAAAGGAAAATACCAACACAAATATGTCTACAGTACCTGCTATATTTCATTATGCACATTGTGTGCTTGCAGTATCACAGCACAGGGTACTAGCGTTAGCACAAGGAACCTTTATGCTCTGGTAGCATGGAGCTGTGTGTGAGATCATTCACCCTACTGTGCTGGGAGCTCTGGGCTAAAGCATTTGGACTATTTCTCCAGTTCAAGCCTGTTGCAACTGCATATAAGAGGTTAAAAACACCAGTGTCCAGTTATCCCTTATACAAACATTGTGGATGGAGATCTGCAAGGTTGGTATGAGAAGCAGCTGAAAGGAGGGAGTCTTATGGCAGGAAGATGGCCCTGTTTTGGCTAGAAAATGCAGAATAAACAGATGATTTCTACACAGAATCTTGAAGGTCACAGTGCCTGAAGTGAGACCTTTTGCTTCATTATCCATGAAATAAATATTGAAGTTGACACCCCTAAATATGCTAATGAGCTAGAAGGAGGACATGCTAAACATATGACTATAGTACTCAACTCTCCACCTAAATCATGTTAAAAGTCACCCCAGGGAGGGAACAGCTAAGATTGGGATACAAAGTGTATTGAGGAAGTTACACCCCTGGGCGAGGAGAGAAGAAATTGAAGACCCCAAAGAGGCAGTCGACAGGCTCTGTTCCTTCTCCTCCACTCAAGGTAGGAACACCTTCTTGGTAAGCATTACTATTTCACCTTTTGGTGAGAATACTCAGGATAGTATTTTGCTAGCATTATAATCATATATTAGCGCTACTGCAGTCAGTGCATTTATCAACAGCAATTATGAACTCTTTATATCTGTCACTTTAATAAACTGTATCTGTTTCAACTTTGTGGAACTGTCTCAGTGAAAGTCCTTTAGGGGGGTCTGCCAGGCAAACTTTGACTCTGATATGTGGCTATAGATAATCCTTCAGACATACACCATTGACCAAGTCTGGGACTAAGACTGGACCTAGCCACACCTAGCCTCTGCTCTGAGAAAGAGTTTAGAGAACAAGGGGGTCCTTTCTGAACCTCGTGACTCAACGGGAGGGTCTTCCTAAACCACGCATGAAACTCACATCCTTTATGTGCCACAAGCCATCTGAAGAAAATCATCTCAAATACTTCTAGATTTCACCACAACATGCAGCAGTTTCATACCCAAAGGTACCTATATAAAGAAATGTATAGCACAGTGGTCTCTAAAAGTCATGGTCAGTTCTCCATAAGACAATAACAAAGTGTCCCCATTGACTTTCCAGTTAGGTTCTAAGTGATCTCAAGCCTTTCTAAACAGAGTGAGGATAAAAGACAATAACAAGTAGGAAAACAAGATGATGCAGAACAGGAAATTATTGCATTCTGGAGAAAATGCACATCCTTGTGCTTTTAATGTTACTGCTACTAGACTTGCAATGAGCTCTTCTACATGAGGCACACTGAAGTAGGATTAAGTGCTGCATTTTATATATCAGACTTCAGGGGAACAACTCCAGAGTTTCTGTCATTTTTCTGCTGTCACTTTGGAGGTCTATCATGAATCATTTCATATTGTTCTCTGCTAAATGCTGTCATAACTGTTTTTCCTTCCATCAAGACTACCTTGAGCCATCCAGTCATACTGAAATGTTCCTGTCAAATACTTGCTTGTGTTAAAATTATTGCTTAAAATATAGACACAGTAGGCTACAATACAGTATTTTAAATAGCATTTAAAAAGGGTAGAAAGGAAGACCCAGGGAACTACAGACCAGTGAGCCTCACCTCTGTGCCTGGCAAGATCATGGAATGGATCTTCCTGGAGGCAATGTTAAGGCACGTGCAAGACAACGAGGTGATCTGTGACAATTAGCATGGCTTCACCAAAGGCAAATCACGCCTGACCAATTCGGTGGCCTTCTACAATGGAGAAACGGCAACAAGGGAAGACCGACCTGATTACCGGTGAATATCGAAATGCTAAGATCAATTCAAACAGTTAGAGTCACTGCTCAATAGATGTAACCAAACAAACAGAACCATTACAACTTGGAATAGTTGTAAGATAAGAAGCTTGGCAATAACTTAATTTTAGATGGCTTGGCCTTGGAAGAACAGATGCATGGAACCATAAAAATAAGAAAGTTACAAGATGAGCACAAAACCAACCTTGAAGAACATGGTATATGTTTGTGCAGAAGTAAAGGTCAGTGAGCGAACACAGGGAGAAAAATTCCAGCCTTCACCTGAAGACCCTTCTACAACCACCAGGAAGTGTCAACAAGCATGCATGAAGGACATCAACATATGGTAATGAGTTCCCAGAAAATCCATTAGTATGATAAACATTACTCAGAAATACAATGAATATATATGTTAACTAGTACAAATACATAATAGTTCTTGTCTTTGGGTGCACACGTTAGGTGGAGCTAACCCCCATGCACCCAGAACTGCAATAAAGAATGTCCACTTTCTGAAACTTCAAAATTAAGTCTTGGAGAGTGAATTATTTTACCACTTTCTGGTAACAGACCGATGCCATCTACTTGGAATTCCATAAGGCTTTTGACACAGTCCCACACAACATCCTGATCTCCAAATTGGAAAGATATGAATTTGAAGGGTAGACCATTCGGTGGATAAGGAATTGGCTCAACAGCCTCACCCAGAGAGTAGTGGTCAATGGTTCTATGTCCAGGTGGAGGCCGGTGACAAGCGGTGTCTCTCAGGGGTCTGTCTTGGGACCAGTGCTTTTCAATATCTTTATCAATGACACAGATGATGGCATCGAGTGCACCCTCAGCAAGTTTGCAGATGACACTAAGCTGACTGGTGCCGTTGACACAAAAGAAGGAAGGGATGCCATTCAAAGGGACTTGGACAGACTTGAGAAGTGGGTCCATGTGAACCGAATGAGGTTCAACAAGTTCAGGTGCAGGGAGCTGCACGTGGGTCAGGGCAATCCCAGACATGAGTACAGACTGGGAGAAGAATACATTGAGAGAAGCCCTGTGGAGAGACACTTGGGGGTTCTGGTGGACAGAAGGCTTGACCTGAGCAAGCAGTGTGCACTTGCAACCCAGAAGGCCAACTGTGTCCTGGACTGCACCAAAAGAGGTGTGGCCACCAGGTCGAGGGAGCTGATTGTCCCCCTCTACTCTGCCCTTGTGAAACCCCACCTGGAGTACTGCATCCACCTCTGGCACCCTCACCACAAGAAAGATGTGGACCTGTTAGAGTGAGTCCAGAGGAGGGTCACAAAGATGATCAGAGGGCTGGAGCACCTCTGCTCTGAAGAAAGGCTGAGAAAGTTGGGGATGTTCAGCCTGGAGAAGCGAAGGCTCTGGGGAGACCTCATTGAGGCCTTTCAGTACTTAAAGAGGCCTTATAAAAAAGATGAAGAAGGACTTCCTAGTCAAGTAGATAATGATAGGACAAGGGGCAATGGTTTTACACTAAAATAGGATAGATTTAGATTAGATATTAGGAGGAAATTCTTCCCAGTGAGAGTGGTGAGACACTGGAACAGGTTGCCCAGAGAAGCTGTGGATGCCCCCTCCCTGGCAGTATTCAAGGCCAGGTTGGATGAGGCCCTGACCAACCTGATCTAGTGGGTGGCATCCCTGCCCATGTCAGGGGGGTTGGAACCAGATGATCTTTAAGTTCTGTGCCAACCCAAGCCATTCTATGATTCTGTATTTCACTAAAATATTGTTTGTGTATCACACAAACACTAGCAGAAATATACTGAGAACCTTGTGCGTGACTATGCAGCAGTATCCTTCTTGTCTTTATTCTTCACTCATAACATCAAGACCTTGCTTTTTTGAGTAATGTTACTGGAATGAGGGGAAAGACCTTACTGCCACAGCATACTGACATACTGTCCCTGTGTGTCACCGTCCCTGTGTGGTTAAGTTGTGTGTATTTCTCAGATCCCTGCATACAGTCTCCCCTCCTATTGAGTAACCAACCACCACACTTTCCAGGAACAGATTCTCAGTGGATAGCAGGGTATGCTGGTGTGCTGTGAGTATCCTGTCACATATGAAAAACACTCGCCAGTGAAGTGTGGAGGCAAAGTGATCAACATGCAGAGCCACAAAGCATGCAGATTCTCACATCTGTCTGTAGCGAGAGGTAAGCTGTCCTCCCTTTTTGACTTGCATTTCATCCTGTTCTTGGCACAATGTGAAGGGTAACTCGGAGCTGGCAGAGCCACATGAACGTGAATCCTAGCCGGAATGCTTTTTCATGCTTCTCTAACGCACCATCCAACAGTCTTTTGACAGAGACTGGCCTCCATTCACAAACAGGGATGTGGTTGTTGTTATTGGCATGGCGGGGAGTAGGACTGCACTTCTGCCTGGCCATAATTGCTACAGAAATTGTGTGAGACACACAATGGCCGTTGCTGTCTAAATGCTGGCTCAGTGTGACTCACCAGAGAGAACCGGCTGCTTTAATTCATCCCACTGGAGCTCGTCTGCCAAAAAGGTGGCCCTGCCATGCCTGTTCTCCAGTTCCCGTGTGCTTGTTTCCCCATCCAGCCACAGCAGGGCTGTCTTTTTACTTTTATTCCCACCTTTTTCATAATGTGAGGGGACCACGGCACTTAGTTTGAAAGTCTTCTGGAGTAAACAGAATAGGAGGTACCTCCCTGTTTTGGAACACAGTAACGCTGCTTGTTTAAGTAGTGCTCCTCGAGGATTAATAAAAATAGTTTTCATGCATTTCTCTGGAGGGAATGAATTCCTTTTCTCTTCTCATTACCCTTTGCCCATTCTCTACATGAAATTAACCTGACAGACAAAGCTGAGGCAACGTAAGTACTTGTTTCTGCCAGCTGATAGGTAGGTAACAGCATCAGTAGTATGCTTCTTGGCTGAGTCAACGGAGATACCCAGGGCTCCTACCCTTCAGTTTAGGTTCCTCAAGTCAGGCTTGAGACATATGGTTAGAATCATATGAAGCACATTCACTGTTGTTATTCAGCTCATACCCTGTTAATGGTTAAGTAAATATGAATCCAACACTTCTAATAGTATCAAAATGCATTTGAAAAGAATATACTCATAGACACAGTGGGTACTTTCCACACAAGTCCTACAAAAATTCTAAGTACCTCAGCACTTAGGAACATTTTTAAAAAAAACATACGTGCATTTCAGTGAGAATGTTCCTGGAATTCAAGTGTTGCGAGTGTGTTGAGAGTGCTTCTCCACTCTCTTTGATAATTTCAGATTTGGCAGTCAATAGTGTAATTTCATTATTTTGTAAAGTGTTGAACAAATTTCTCAGATGAAGTGCTATACTGAAAGGTGTTTTACCTTCCTATTGTAACATCCTTGTTCTGAGATCCTGGGGTTTTTCAATGATGCAGCAAGACTAGAAAAATTTATTCTAGCCCTGTTATTAATCCCACAGAACATTTAAATTATTGAAGTATTTTGCATATTAATAAGTATTAACATTTTTCATGCTACATACATTATTACAGATTTAGTCATATACTTTATAATCATGTTGTTTTAATATATAAAGAACAATATATGTAACAAAGGTACGTATTGCATCTAATAGCACATCACAGCTAATGATACAGCAATATTACATATATTGCTTATTGTTAACCCTCGACAAGTTTTTGTTCACTTTAAACATTTGGTTTTTTCATAGCACTAAATACTGAGCTTGACTTATAAAACAGCTATGTGCTTCAGTATTCCCAGAACAGGAAGCATTTGCAGAAGGAGTTATCTGATATTTTTTAAAAATTGTTACTGTTAACTTAGCTGTACAATAAAAATTCTTATACTCAGGGTGGGATTGATCTCAGTTTCAGGTGGCTAAATCTAATCTAGACCTCTAACTCCCTTTGTAATTAATGAAAATAAGTAAGAATAAGCCTCTTTTAGAAGTTTTACTCTTTTGTTCAGGCATAGCATACAAATTCTTTGCTTACACATAACCACCCTACGCCAATGTGGGCACAGTGGGATGTCCAACCTTGCCTCTAGCTACCTCCAGAGGGCACAGGTCTCCAGTAGAACCTGTGTCATATCTGGCAAATCAAAGAAAACCCTAGACAGCCCAGGGATTCTCAAAGTAGAGCTAGATTCAATACCTGGAGAACCCACATCGATGACACACATAACACAGGATGTAAGGAATGCCTGTGTTCACTGAAGTGAAAGCTGAAATGAGCCGTGTTGTTCTGTGGCATCTCATATACCTCGGGAAAGATCTCCTTAGGGTACTTAACTGAGACAAGCAAGAGAAGCTTTGGGTACAGAAAAGGGTCGCAGCTGCAGTGTTCCAGTTTCACAGGATGGCCTTTGTCCTTGAAGAATACAGTTTAAGGTACAGGCTTTTCTTGAACTAGAAAGGCTAGTCCATGCTGTCATGAAGACCAGCTCAGGTGGAAAAACCTTTCCTATTTATCATATAAGGACCTAGTCACCCAAGTCACTGTGTGAATAGTATTTTCAGAACCAGGCTGCTAGACCTATTAATCAACTATTTGTGGAAGTGGGCCATCAGGTTGCAAACCTGTGTATTTAGCCAACTGTTTTAGCTCTGCATGTAAAAAATGAAAATACTGCCATTTCCTTATCTCAGAGACACTGTGAGAAACAGTACAATAAAAATTGCGAGGAAATATGGTAACAAGGCTTTTCTAAGCAGAACTGATTAAACCTGCTTTTGCTCCTTCTGGGTGCTGAAGAAGATGATACCATCACACCACATTTCTTTCATCATGTTAACCACAGACTGCCAAAAAAAAAAAAAGAGTGAAATCATAAATAAGAAGTTAAATCTAGCACTGTTTCTTTAGGCTTAAACAATCTGTGAGTGTAATAATGTTTATTTGCAAAAAGTCATTTATATGAGAGAATTAGTAGACAGCTATTGTACAGACATAAATAAATTTCAAACTGGGACTGCATGGATTTTGCTCTGTCCATTTGAACATAAATGTTCTAGGCTGTATAGCATGAAAATGAATAAATGCACTGTAAGTATCCTAAGACACACTTCAAACAACCTCACAGCACATGTACTTCCTCCTCTGAAGTGCTTGGGTCACATGGAAACTAGTACCAAAGAAATGCCTATAGAAGATATCAGTTCAGCTTCTTAAACAAGCTGAATTCTGAACCTTTATTGTGATGTAAATTTGAGTAATATTGTAAGTAGTTGTACTGAGAAATGTCAGCCTTAGTGTATCAAAGCTGTTTATTAATGACCAGTCTTCTAGTTATACATTTCCTCTTCCATACTTCTTTAACTGCTTGTCGTGTTGTTGCAAGATGTCTCATTGATTGCTCAGGGATCAAAATTACCTACTTACCTACTGAAATGTGGTCAAAAGGCTCATGAAATCTTTGGATATTTTAGCACAGGAGCAATGGGTAGAGAAGCAATAGCAGCGCTATATGTGCCAGAGGAGAGCATTGGAATAAGTCACCGGACAGGGAGAGACTTTCTTGATTATGATCAGATTTATTCCAACTAAACATGTCATCCCCATCCACCCCAGAAGTCAGCTATGATCCATCTTAAAATTAGGCATTTTCTCCTTTATACTGTTGGAAAGTGGTTCCAGGATATCCCTAATTGGATATGTTCTTCCAGTAGCCACTCTAAATTCACTGAAGACCACTCAACCATTTGGTCTGAGAATTCTGTATGAAATTCTGTTACTCATAATTCATGGCAATGCATAAATATTGGAGAAAAAAGAAAAACAATGAGATTGGCCAAAGGTTTGACATGTGCTTTAGACTGCCAAGGTTGGATCAGCTGAAAAAAAATTCCACATGGCCAGGTCACTGGTAGACAACAATTTTGTAGAGATCTAAGTTTCACTAGATGAATAATGGAGATGAATCTATTTAACTTATCAATGAGAAGTGAGGAGAGGGCTGTGTGGGGAGGGAGATTTCAATGGGGAGGTTGCATATGTTACCTAGTTCCCACCCAGCATGTCAAGAACAGTGAGCCCATGAAGGGGGAACACTGTCCCAGACAACAGAGAGGTGTGAGGTAGTTGTGGCATTTCTTCTGGCCAGGAAAATACAGACCCAGATAATCAGGGGCTAAAATGGGAAGAAAATGCCAGCTTTTCCCGTAGGCTCCAGCCAACAGTCTGGTAAGTCTCAGGAGCTCCATTGAGGGTCCAGCATAAGGATGATATCATCAGAAATGGCAGCTTCTGTATATGAGGCAGGGCCTCCTGTTCCAGGTAAACTGGAAAAGATGCCTGGTCCTGCCAGCCAGTCACAGGGTTGCCTGTGAACATGGGGAACATGGTGGTGTCAAAAATGGTGGCTCCCTGCTGTAAAAATGATGGGTGAAACAAAATGGTGGCCCTCATATGCAGTGAGAAAGGCCTTCCTGCTCTGACATCCTTCTGGGTAAAGTGGGAGGGGTGGCTGGCAGCCAGTCACAGGGGTGACTGAACACGTAGGGTGTGACATATCACGCAGTGAAGACCCCGAGAGCAAAAAGAGTTGGAGTTAGCAGAGGACATGACAAGAAGATGTGTCAGACTCCCAGGGTGGTGCTGCAGCTGAATCCTTACTGTTGGATCCAGGTATATGCATCTGCACGTTCTTCTGTTAGATTTCATTCTGTCTCTGTCAGACCAGCTGATCCAATTATTCTTGTACTATGGTCAGGCTGTCTTCAGCTTCAACAATACATAATTTTGTTTTTCATCATCAACTTATTCCTACTTCTACCTAGAGGTCAAATATTATTATCTGCAGCAGGGACAATTTCAACTCTGATCCCTAAGGAATACTTTTTTTTAACAGTCTTCCTTTTTCATCCTGATAATTCTGCTTTAGACAACTCTATTAACCTTGGATTCTCTTTTATTGCCACCAACGATTTCCTATGAGCATCAGATAAAGTACTTTATTTAAGTACAAATGGATTAACCCACTGCATTGCCAGTCTCCAAAGATCTGCTATCAATAAGAAAGTATTTGAGCAGACCAATTCCAATACCAAGGCTCTGCCTTTGGTATTCAGCTTCTCATTAGACTTCATGTCTGTAGCTGTGTTGCTTCTCTTTGAAATATCTTCCAAGTTTTTGTAAAATATTGATATCCAGGTAAGACTTCTCTACTTCCCTGAATCACTTACTTCACTCACATACTTTTACTTCTACTTGCTACTAATCTCCTGGTAGCAAAACAGTCTTGAAATAAAAGATTCAGGGAAACAAACAAACAAACAAACAAACCAAACAAAAATCCCACAACCAAAAACCAAACAAACAAACCCCAAACCACCAAATATTAATTTTGTTGGCTTTGCAATTTCTTGTGCCAACTCTCTCTGCAGTCTAGAACAGAGGTTAACAAAACTGTCTGGTATTACATGCTTTGTAATGCTAACTGAAGTAAGCTTTGCTGTTAACCTCAAAATACGGTCATTTGAACTATTATTCTATCCTACTTTTTTCCACAGTTTGGAAGAGAGGCACCCTACTTTTTCTTTCTAAGAAGATTTCATAAGGTTTATTCTCAGGAAGTTTGGAAAATTAAATTCTTCCTCATGAGCCTGAATTCTGTAATTGTATTATTCCTCTTTTCATACATGTAGCTTCTGCATCTGTGTTTTTAATAGTCTGGCTGTCTTTCCTTTTTTTTCTGCCTCCCTTGCAGACTCAGTCTATTTTCTGCTGAAACTTCTGGGCATATGTTGACAATACTTTTTAAATGGTCACAATCTGAGAGGAACTATTCTGAAATGCAATTCAGTTGATTGTTAATAGTAGTCATCAGAATACTTTGTAATTAGTCCTGTGAGAATACTTGTATAGATTACATGAAAGGATGATTGCAGAGGAAAATAATGGCTGTCTTGAGTGCCTGTTATTTATCTGGAAAGCATTTTTTAATAAAGGAAAAGTTTCTGGCATACATTACATAAATGTTGCATTGTTTCAAGTCCTTGTTCTTAGCTTCTCTCCTATCCAATTTTCTAAAATACTTGCCTTTGTTTTTGAGTGCCACTACATCTAGAAATGGATAACTCTAGCAACTGGTGTCAACTAGTGCTACTGGAGAAAGCATTACCATGTGATCTGGGAACTTGTAATATATATACTATCTGGCTTCTCTCTCGCCATAAATGGATATGAAATGAATTTATTTCATGTTTCAGTCTGAAATATTTCCACTCAATCCCCTAGCATTAACATGAATGTTGGATGGTAAAATGAGTTAACGAGCTAGTATAAAATATTTCAGTATTTTTGATTACTCAGTGTAAGGCTAGAAAATTAAAATACGTATTGCCTATTTTCTTCCTCTTTCAACATGACCTAATAATATCTTCTGTTTCAGAGAAGTTCTAGAACAATGAGGTAATCCTAGTGGGACTCCAACATAGTCACTCATCTCTGTTATTATCTGCCTAAGGTGTAAGGTTTTTAATGACACGTCATGCAGAAAACTTCATGTCTGTGGTGCAGACTGAGAGAATGTATGATCTGGGATGAGCCCAGAACTGAGTGATGGTGGTGCCTTCAGGACAAGAAAGAGCAGCCTGGGAAGGAGTGTTCTCACCTGCTTTTCCACTTGGTTAAATGGTCTGGGCTTTTTGGAGCTGCTTGAATTTATGAGAGACTTGGTAGCATGTGGTGAGCATTTCCAGAATGAAAGGAAAGCTGAGCTTTCCAGATCTACTGTCCTGCAGGTCCCAAATTGCTTTGGGACTTCACTCCTTTGTATGGTACCAGACAGCAAAAAGAAGGTGGCATGTCACATCTGTTCCTTTATGTCACCAATGTTACCTGATAAATGCCTTTTCCTGACTTGTTCTGACACCTGAAGAAGTTCAATGGAGATTTACCGTGATGAAAAATGAGTTGGATTATTTCTATGTGTCCTGGTTTCAACTGAGAGAGTTAATTTTCTTCACAGCAGCCAGCATGGGGCTGTGTTTGGGTCTGTGCTGGAAGCAGCGCTGACAGTGCAGAGATGTTTTTGCTGTTGCTGAGCGATGCTCACACAGAGCCAAGGCCTTGGCTGCTTCTCGCACCGCCCCGCCGGCGGGATGGCTGGGGGTGTGCGGGGAGTTGGGAGGGGACAGACAGGGCAGCTGACCCCAACTGACCAAAGGGATATTCCATACCATATGGCGTCATGCTCGGTTTATAAGGGGCTTGGGGGGAAGAGGAAGGGGGGGGCAGCAGCGTTCAGAGTGATGGCGTTTGTCTTCCCAAGTCACCATTACACGTGACGGAGCCCTGCTGCCCTGGGGATGGCTGAACCCCTGCCTGCCGTGGGCAGTGGGGAATGAATTCCTTGTTTTGCTTTGCTTGTGCACGCGGCTTTTGCTTCACTTATTAAACTCTTGTATCTGAACCCACGGTTTTCTCACTTTCACTCTTCTGATTCTCTCCCCCTTTCCAATGAGGGGGACTGAGCGAGTGTCTGCGTGGTGCCCAGCCAATGCCTGGGGTAAAACCACAACACCATGTTCATCCAGTTTTGTTTAAAGACTGTTAAAGGAAACCCTAATATTAATATCACTGCTTGGGTGTACACTGCTTTCCTGGCCTATTTGAAAATAGCAACTTCAGTGTATTTGGATGTAATTAGTACATGCCCCTCCTTCACTCACCATCACAATGCTGCCGTATGACTGAGCTATATCGTTCCTGCTCACTGCTGCCATCTATAGGTGATTCTATTTTCTTATCCTTTTTCTTCCACCCCTTGAGGCAGGAAGAAAATAAATTCTGACCTGAGATGTGAAAGACCCACAGGAGAAAAAAAAAAAATCCATCAGATGTGTGCGTACAATGTGAAGATGAATAATCATGTAATCTATTTTGGACTTCTCCACTGATTGCGAATAAATTATCAGTTAATAAATTAAGCCTGTAGGAAGTCCTCTGCAGTGTTCTATATTATTCTTCTATCTCATTCTTTTTGGCTTAAAAGATGTTCATCAATGGTTCTCTCATTCTGGACAGAGTTATATTTATTTCAGACAAATTTTGCCAGCTGTGCCTTCTATAACTGATTACTCTCAGGTATGTACTGGGGTTCAATTAGATTTTAAAAAAATTATAAAGAAAATATGATATTTATCCTAATGTGAAAGAATTGGCTTATATTCACCATTCCCACCCTGGAACCTGTTATTGCTGAGTAAATTGGATTTCCTGCTGCCAGCAAAGAACTCAGTCAGCCTTCCTCAGGGCTAAACACAGTGCTCAGCGGAGCTTGACTTATCCTTAAAACATGGCTATTTCCCAGCTACAGGGAAAGGTTCTTCAGTTTCTCCTCCTTAAGAGCTCACTGTAAAGTGAACAAAGGGATGTGTGTGTGAAGTGGGGGAAGTGGTCTGGGGTGTTTGTGTATGCGTGTGCCTGAGGGGAATGAGGAGTAGTCCTCAGAAAAAATAGCTCTAGTCCAGTGTAATTCCTCTGACTTCTGCAAGACTCTAGCTAAGCACTAGTAAGTCCTCTGGGCTCGGGTAAATGGTATCCCTGGCAAGGTTCTGATAAGCTTCACAAGTAAATATGTAATTGAAATTAAAGCACAATTTGTATATTTTTTTACCGGTCAGGTTTATCAAGTCAGCTTCTTTCTAAAGGAGAAAGAAGTCTGAGAAATTTTAAATTATTTAAAGCCCACAATATCATCAATACAAAAAATAGGATCTATCTTCTGACAGAGGATTTCCTACATTTTTGTAGGCAACAACAGCTGTGACCAGTAGAATTGAGGATTTGGACACTTGCCATTGTAAGGTTTCTTTTTCACTCATCAGCTTCTAATTGTCTAGGCAGAAATGTTCTAGAGACAAAGTTCAGCTCAGTGTGACAGTCTTTCTTTAAAAGTTGTGAAAACGGTTTGAATTTTCTTGGGGTATGGCAGTCTGTAGGGTTAGGAAGACTGGTACTTTGTCAAAGTTGTTTGTATTTAACTCTTACAACACTTCCTCCCTTTTCCCCCAAGATGCCGGGGATGATGTTTCCTGCTTTGGAAGAACTCTGGGGTCAGAGATAGGGAGTGGTTTTCCCTGACATCTGTCACAAACATGGTGTCTGGGCAAATTTTTGTCTTAAGGCACGCATCTCAGGTGGCAAATTATCAAGCGACACTAGGTACAGTGTGAAAGTTGAGTTCTCACATGCAGCATTTACAGTGACTACGTTGCAGCAAAAGGTCAGAGGAGTAGAAAGGCAATTTGGCCCTTTTGGCGGACACCATAGTAGCTGTGACTGTTGGGAAATAAGGCACACAGGTAGGGAATGGGAGCCAGGCAGGCATATCTGGGAAAAGAAGGAAAACTAGGCAGAGAAAAATTTATACAAATGTAAGGAAATGAAAGGACTGGTGAGAGTATATGTATAACTGTGAAAGACGAAGATCTGAACAGGAGAGAACAAAGCCCTTCAGAACAGTCCTGGAGTCAGAAATACCCAGGTGTAAACCTCTGCCTGCTCTCAACCATTGTCTGTGAAGCCTCCTGGTGAACAGCCATGGACCCTCTGTTCAGAGTGACATCTGATCATTGCTGTAGTTAACTCCAATGGCAAGGTCTGTCAGAGGGCTTAAAGCTGTAATCCTCCAGATGTGACCTGCCCGAGACAAGTACCTTAGTGGCCATTAGTGAGAGAGAGACAACAAGAATGGACAATGAAAGAGTTGGTTCCAGGGCCCTGGTATCTCTCTTACGCATACATAATTCTGGGCCTTTTCCACTTCACGCTAGGTCATGGAATGACCTTTGGAGACGTTCAAAAAAACGCGTAGATGTGGTGCTCCAGGACATGGCCTAGTAGGCATGGTGGTGTTAGGTTGACGGTTGGACTTGATGATCTCAGAGGTCCTTTCCAACCTTGGTGATTCTATGAATCTAGGTTGTGTGGTTGTGGTCTGTTATGCCTGGACATGGAGCACAGCAACCTGTTTCGTCTGATTTAACAGGAATCCTGATCACACTTTTTGACACAGCTCCACAATGCAAACCAAAGCACAAGAGATAAGGCTGTCCAGAACATTCACTTCAAAAATCCAACAGTAGCCAACAATGGATGCCCGGTGAACAGTGAAGGAGCCATCCTGTCATACTCTTTACTATGAATTTGTCCATCTGGTTTTGGAATCCACATAAGCTTTTAACATTTTGTGCCAAGGATTTTTGCAAGTCAGGCACACAAAGGATGAATAAGGACCTTTCTTTGTATACTTTGAATCTGCTACATGCCACCTATTTCTTGCATTGGAAGAGACAGTGAACAATTTTTATGTGTCCTGGCACCTGATGATTAAACCTCTACTGTATCCTTATTCATTCATCTCTGAGCAGGGCTGGTATCTGCCACAAGAGATAGATGGCCTTAAAGCCTTCATCTCAGTTTTTATATACTCTAAGTTTAGAGGCAGTATTCAGATTTCTAGTAAACACTTTTGAATGTAATTATTATTTGTATTATAGGAGCCTCTACAACACTGAATCATACCAGATTCATCCTCTAGGCCTGAGGAGTGAATAGAACTGGACAATCCTAGCTCTGAAACATTCATTCTCTAAAAAGGCAAAGCAGAGAAGTGAAGAAAGGAGGTGCTGATTATTTGCAGACTGAATAAAAAGTTGATATATAGACAATTTGCCCAAGGTCAGGTGGAGAGAGGCACAGACCAGACTAGAGCTCCATCTGCCAAGTTAGTGTATGGCTTAACTTGAGTTGCCTTTCTCACAGAGATAGTGCTGGTAAATCATGTGTACAGCAGAAATAAATGTTGTAAGCACCCTTTGAAACGAAGTACACTTTTTTTTTACCATGGGGTTAGTTAAAAATAATTCACATGAACACAGGTTTTTTAGATTGATGGTTCTCCGCCAGTTTTATTGACTTGTCCCAGCAGAGGTATGGTACATGGCACAATGGCTTCTAATGCCTGTCCTCATAGTCATCCCATTTACAAGAAAACATGTCAATTTATCTTCACAAGATGTGTTAAGGGAACATTGTCTCTGAATCTGAAGAGTTGATAGCTTTTATTGAGCATTATGTTTAAAAAAAGTTTAATATTAAATCAATACTTTAATGTTCAGTTTTCTTAAGTGTGGAAGATGAATTTCCTACATAGTTAGGTCACTCTTAGGCAGAGGAAAATCTCCTCATTAGTTGACAAGACCTGTCCATCCCTACAGTCCTAACTTCCCAAGGATAAGGAAAGATTTTTAGGTGCTTATGGATGTGGCTGCACACCTGTATCCTTTTCAGAAGCACTTTCCTCATGTAGGTACACCAAACTTACCTGCCTGCTGGAGCACTCATAGAGCAAGTTGTATCTGAAAAGCAGTGTCAGAAGTTATCTCACAACTGCTAGTACTCCTTAACAGAAATGCAGTCCTTGGCTGTAACTCAAGATGGGCTTAGCAAGTGCATTTGCATATCATCAGTCAAGTCAAATGTGACCGCAAATCTAGTTTGTTAGCAGGCATGCTGTGAAGGGTCCTGTGACAGTGAGTGCAATATCCTCTCCAAACTGACATACCGAAGTGACTTCAATGCAGATGGCAAAAGCCTTGTAGGCTTTTGTCAGCGGATTGTCTTTTGTAACTGGTACTGGAATAGGACAGGCAGTAGAGGCTGGTCACAAAGGTCTGTCATGAAAAGAGATCCCTCCCTGCCAAGTCTGATGCAAAATAGACCTTCCTCTACTATTAAACAAAGATTAAACTCTCATGAGAAAGGGAGGAAAACTCTTATTTCAATGACTGAACTATGTCCATGTTGTTTTTTCCACATGGACAGAAACAGTGTGTTTAAGCTCCCCGAAGTGTGGGGCTAAAAATTTTATTCTAACTGGGTTTATGAGCCTTTCAAATGGGTGCATAGCTGAGTGACAGAATTTACTGATGGCATTTACGTATACAGGGTAATAAAGTCAAGGTTTCATTGCAAGAGATTGCTGGAAGACCTTGAGACCAAGTATCTGAGGGGAAAGAAAAAAAAAAGGGCAGATAAAATTGAACCTAGTAAACTTAGCAAATTCACAATAATGTAGAAGGGAAAAATGAACCTGAGCTTCATATATAAAATGATGGACTCGGAATAGAGTTACTCTGTAAAGGATTAACACCAAATCTTTATTTAAAAATATCACAAATTATCCAGTTCAGCAGAGCTGTTATCATCTGCATCTGTGGTTAATTATCCTCTCAATTTTTTTATATCTGCTTTCTGGTTATGTTCACTTTCAGCCCCGGGTCATTAGAATTTTTGTTTTCTTTGTTTGCCTCTGTTGCCAAATATTTTTTTCCCCACATTGTTATCTGTATGAGCAGTGACCAAATAACTGCTTTGCCAAGCTCTTGCTGAGAGGAGGATGGGCCCTGCGCCCAGCAGCCGGGGGTCTCCTGTCTCCCCCTGCCTCCCCGATGGCCCCTTCGCCCAGCCCCGGGGAGCTGAGTCACCCAAGGAGGGGCAAAGAGAAGAGCAAGCCGAGCAGGGACTGAGAGGAGATGCAGGAGGAGGTGCAGTTGTAAAGGGACCTTTGTCCAGTGGAGAAACATATGCTGCATTTTCTTCTCAAACTCTGTTGTCCCCCTACACCCGTCCTGCTTGCTTTACCTTCTGCAAGCCTGGGCAGGAATGGGAATAGGCATGGCACCCTACTGTCTTCTCCCTCCTCACTCAGGCACACTTTTGACACTTTCCAGAAGGCCATTCATGGATCAAACATATGGAAACACATTCAGCACCAGCTTCTACTCCGTGTAATGGTCTTACAGGCAGCTGTAAGCTCCCCCAGCAGCCGTGGGCAAAGGGTGCTCCCCCTCCTCAACCTCTGACTGAATTTTTCTGCAAAACACAGTTTCTAATTCATTGGACCTATCAGCCAGTTCTTCTGGTTCACACAGTCTTTTCCAGGAACACCTCAGGGGCTTTCTTTTACTGTCGCCAGGCACACTTTTTTCTGAAGCTGGCATTTTGTTCTGGTTTTCAATTTGTTTACTGTGCAGCTTTTCAGTTGTTTGCTGAAGTAGTTGCTTTTGACCAGGAAGATGGCTTTAACCAAGAAAAGTCTTGAAAACACATGGAAAGATTTGAGAGATTCTGAGAAACAGGATAAAAGTTGCTTTTTAACATTTATTTTCTTATTTCCTTTTGCATTTTATCCAAGCTAGGAATAGCTGAACCTATGAACCTGATAGTAATACATACATCCATAAGGAAAGAGGAAACCACAAAGCAGAAGCCTGGGCATGAATCACGTATTTAATATCAGTAACATTTCCATACTGACAATTCAGTTTGACAGGTCTGTTATAGATGCAAGAATGAATAGGAAGAACAACTGTGGGACTGAGACCGTTCTGAACTGGTGATATGTCATGTATCTCATGACGGGTGCAATCTTCTTTCAGTTTGTATACAATTTGTAATATGAGGCATGCTTATTCCCCCCCTGTCTGACCTACATCCTGAAAATCAGCCTGTAACAAGATTTGAATAGACCGATGGTAAATGACCTTTTTTTCTTTTGGGTCAAAACCAGTTTTCCCATTAATTTTCTGCCTGAGATCTCAAAATAAGGAGACATACAGAAATGAAAAAGAGTAAATTTGCCTTGCAACTCATAGAATATTTAAGCAAGGTTTTCTATTTTATTTTGAGTCAGACATTTAATCAGTCGCAAGAAGTGGGGACTACAACCAAACATCAGTTCTGTACAGCATTACACTTTGAGGAGCTAAAGATCCAAAACGTGGGCTTGGTGTCCCATGTCATTTCAGGGCTTTTATCGGTGACATTCAGATGCATTAAAATGCTGGTCTTGATTGATCTTGCCTGTGAAGCAGCAGTGTCAAACAGTTAGCCATTATCAAATGAATATGATGAGGAATTATAATCCAAGCAAATCATCATACAACAGGAATGAACAGGTGAAGAGAAAATCAAAAAGGTAGAAGGTATGATGAGTTTGTCTAATGATAATGTCTGTGAATTGTTGATATCTGTCCAAAAGAGCATACAGCAGTGCTGTAGAGTCACTGGCAAGCCAGCAGAGGCAGATAAAAATAAATGAGACTTAAAATCGATAAATATAAAGTAGTATATCTATGGAGAAAAAATAATTGGCAGAGTTAGAAAACTGGAAATTGCTGTTTAGAAAAGCAGTAATGCAGAAAACCAAACCCAGAGCTACAATAAATATATTAAAAAGGAGTTCACAATGAACTGTTGTCGCGGTATAAATAAATGCCAATCTGTGCTGCAAATAAATGGAAAGAATCCTTTCTAAGACAAAAGAGGTAATCATAATTCCACTCAATCCATCTCTGACTAGAAGTTACTTATAATGTAGTTTCATTTTTATATCTCTTTATTAGGCCCTGGAGTGTAGCTTATGAACAAATGGCACTGTTGTTTTTTCTAAAAGATAGACTAGTGTCATATATATGTATCATATATTTATCATAGAATCACAGAATGGTTTGGCTTGAAAGGGACCTCAAAGCCCATCTAGTTCCAATCTCCCTGCCATTGGCAGGGACACCCTTCACTAGACCAGGCTGCCCAAAGCCCCATCCAACCTGGCCATGAACACTTCCAGGGAGGGGGCAGCCACAGCTTCTCTGGGCAACCTGTTCCAGTGCCTCACCACCCTCACAGGGAAGAATTTCTTCCTAATATCTAATTCAAATTTATCCATATATATACTCAATAATATTGCAGAAAATAAAGGCACAGGTGGAATTGTAAGCATTTCTTTGACACTGTTCACAGGTGACTTTGCAAGAAACCGATTTTTGAGGGACAATGATGTTTCTTTGCTGCCAAAGTTCAGCTGCCCCCAGTGTACTGTATCCTGGTTCAACATGAAAACCTGTAGCAGACAGTAAAGAAAACAGTGATGTTCAGGCTTTCTGTCTGATAGTTCTACTTCAAGTGTCCAGATAAACTGAGTGGAATTGGTCAAAGATCCAGCTAGAGAATATATTGGTATTCACAGTTTCCCAGGTGTGATTAGAAGGAAGATAGATATTCACAGTAAACTCCTGAGATTTCATGTCTTCCACATGGTATCTAAGGTGGAATCGCAAAGCTTCATGACCATCTTGAACAATCCTACCAAAAAAATCTGTGAGACAAATACTGAAAAAAAAAGTATCCTGATACTGGTACATGTCACAAGATTATTAGACCTTGGATGGGTATCAGTGTGAGTGCAGAGGTTTGTGGGTGAGGACGTAAGGTCTTGTCTCTAATTTTTCTACCCCAGCCAGCCTGATCGCAGTGCTTAGGATCTGTTCCCAGTGAATTTCTTCCCAAGGAAGGTATCAGTGGGGAGGGCCATTAAAAATCAATACCAAAAAAGCCATAAATTTACTTATATATAAAAGCTATGACAATATACATTAAGATACATAGTTATCACGACCACACTATGATGACAGTCGTAACTATGGTGACCCACCATACCCCACTGAACCTGAGGGATGTAAAGCCATTACAGCCCAGGTTTAATTCACCAGGTTTTAGATGCTTTTTTCTCTAGTCTGAAGTGTTTGCACACTCATTCAACTCATGCCACCCATGACTCTCCCATCTCAGATTAGGCCATATGCTGTCTGCAACTGTCACAGAAAATCTGTGACACTTTCTCCTCTCTGAAAGGAATGACAGTGGAATCCCGTCCAAAGATTTTTCCAAAAGAAATGTGTGGTTAACTACACCAAACAGTCTGAAACTGGAGTGTTTTGGAGAAAGGCACCTTGAAAAATGGAAGGAGATTGTAAAAATGTCCCTAAAAATGTCTATCCCACTGAACTTCCTATTAAAAACATAATTTCTGGACTTTGGTTGATCCAGTCAGTATCTAGATAAAATCACTTTGGATGGGCAGCAAATGAAACCTGCAACTTGACGGAGATGGGGCATGAAACATAAGAAAATGGCATTTTCTCCATTGCGGTTGATTCACAGATACCGCTATAGATACATGTTTTTGGATATTTATGTGTATCTTATCATATTGTGCTCCTGCTTGTTCTACAAAAAAAAATCTATTAAATAAAAGTAAAGCAGACATGGAATAAATATTCTTCTAACTGCAACATGACTATACAGTCTGTTTCTATAAAAGAATGAAGTATTAATGCAGCATTAATGCAACTATTAGATAGCCATCTCATGACCATCACCTCTAAGTTAATTTTCCAGAAGGCATGTATCATTTTCTATTATTATTTAATATATAAAGTCACATATTTCCCTCTGTCAGTTATGGTATCTAAAGTTTGAGGTCATGTTGGGTTTTTTCTTCCAAATGGTTCAGCTCACTTCTCCTTACATTATTATTTTAACATACTAGGATTGCAGTGACATGCAGAAGCAGCACAGGAGCACCAAAAACTCTTTGTCAAGTGAGGAGTCTTGCACTTTTTGTATATTTTCTTCTCTGCTGTGCAGGACACCCATCCGAACAGAAAGAGTTGTGCCTCACCTTCCTTGCAAACATTTCCAGCAGTGTCTTACAACACACAGATAGACAAAAGCACAACGCTCTCCTCATCAAGATACCAAAGAGGCCAGTGAACCCAGCTGAGCAGTTTCAAAAGCGAGGTGCAGGCAAAGATTATATGGAGGTGCAGAGGTCTGACTCTCAAGTGGGCATAAGCACTTTTGTTCGAGGTCTCAGTCAAGTCCCTAAGCTCCAGAAAGAGCAGGTCAAATGCATCTCAGCAATTCAGTGTGAAGATATTTCAGACTGTCTTTTTGAGATAGATGCCCACTCCGGACGGTGCCCTTGGTGGGGAATCTCTGTTCATCTCATTTAGGCTCCAATTTTTATCCTGACTGTCAGCCACTCAGAAGTAAGGTATTGTAGCATGTAACTCCCAAGCACTTGAATTGCCTGGGAAGATTCAAGCTCATAAAAATAACTATCATCATAGAATCATAGAATCACTAAGGTTGGAAAGGACCTCTGAGATCATCAAGTCCAACCGTCAACCTAACAACACCATGTCTACTAGATCATGTTCTGGAGTACAGTGTTTACAAGTTTTTTGAATGTCTCCAGGGACAGCAATTCAATCACCTCTCTGGGCAGTCCGTTCCAACACCTCACTACTCTCTCCTTGAAGAAGTTTTTCTTAATATCCAAGCTAAACCTCCCCTGACGCAGCTTGAGGCCATTCCCTCTCATCCTGTCGCTTGTTACGTGGAAGAAGAGACTGACACCCTCCTCACTACAACCTCCTTTCAGGTAGTTGTAGAGAGCGATAAGGTCTCCTCTCAGCCTCCTCTTCTCCAGACTAAACAACCCCAGTTCCCTCAGTCGCTCCTCATAAGACTTGTTTTCCAGTCCCTTCACCAGTTTTGTTGCCCTTCTCTGGACACGCTCCAGCAGCTCAATGTGCTTCTTGTACTGAGGGGCCCAAAACTGGACACAGTACTCGAGGTGAGGCCTCACCAGAGCCGAGTACAGGGG
>VWZZ01004622.1:694543-714818 GCA_013399095.1 Psophia crepitans | reverse complement strand
TTGCCCAGGGGGGTGGTGGAGTCTTACTTATGGAGATGGTTTAGTGGGTAACAGGTGTCAGGGGGACAGTTGGACTAGATGATCCTTGAGGTCTCTTTCAACAGAAATAACGATAGTTAAAAAAACCTGACAAACTTTCTACTTTAGAATCATAGAATCACTAAGGTTGGAAAGGACCTCCGAGATCATCAAGTCCAACCATCAACCTAACACCACCATGCCTACTAGATCATGTTCTGGAATTCCATGTCTACAAGTTTTTGAATGTCTCCAGGGACAGCGATTCAACCACCTCTCTGGGCAGTCCGTTCCAGTATCTCACTAAATAGCTCACTAAATACCTCGCTGAATACCTCAACCTTAATGATTCTATGATTCTATGTATATAGCATAACAACAAATAGTTCAGAGTGGAACACAGTGACTTTTCTAGAACAAAGCCAGTCAGTACTCAGTATTGTGAAAAAAAAAGAAGACGTATGAAGTTACAGCAATTGCAATAAGAAAATTCCAACATCATGAAGTAGTATTTATGTTATTCTGGTAACTAGGCTTGGGTGCAGTTCTTCTCATACAGCTCTGAGATTAGGGAAACCAACACATCTTTGTAAGGAAAGGAGCCTGCAAGGTTAATATATTCCAAATGTTGGAAATACAAGATGTTTTCACTGTGGCAATATCCTGTCTTACATTCTGTTATTTTTAGCCTGTCCTAAAATACGACACGATGGATAAAGGAAATGATTATTTTTATGGCCAAAGCTTGTGTGCAAAGATAAGGTGTGATGAATTAGCAGCTGCAAAAGAAGTAAAAGGTCTTTGTTTAATCTTTTTTTAAAAAATAAAGCTGTTTTGATCTTTTTTTTAATTTTTTTTTTTTTTCACTAATGGCAACATGCATCTAGTTTCTCTGAAAAAAAAAAAAAAACCAAACAAAAAAAACCCAAAAACCAAACAACCCAAAACCCAGTAAATTCACCTTTAAACCCTGACTAAATTTCCAGTATCATGTAAGACACAAAACATACTGCAAATCAAGTTATTTTCTCCTTTAATGCTAAATATAGTTTAGACTTGGCAAACAAAATAATCCTTGTTAAAATTATGCACAATCAACCAAAGTAATAAATTGCTATAAAATGTTGTAGCTATTTCTTCAACTGTTAATTTCTTTCTGTGTTTTGAAGTTTTCTGTATACATTAATATTTTACATTCTTTTAAGCACACAACAGGCATACAATTTCAGTCCGAAATACTTCTTTCTTTTTTCATATTTTTACAAGGATTCTCCTGCTCTCTGGCAGCCAGATTCACATAAATCAGACTCATCCAGAAAACAAAACATTGCATTGATTTAAACACATAAAGACCTGTAGTGTGTATCCATGACACCTTTTATGTCTACGAATGAATTGCATTCAAACACCTTTATTTGGCTCCTCTATTCTCTCATTTCCATTACCACGTCTTGTTTTCACCTGCATATTTTGTCAGACTTAAACAGCCACTGTTGAAAAGTTTCAGTGCTAGGAAACAACACTTGCTCAGATGAATGTGAAAGAACTTTGTTACAAAGCACGAAACAGTTCAAGAAGCATAAGAATGTACATTTACATGACCCTCATACTAATTTTTCCTAATATCTGAACACATGACTTTGTAGTTTAAAATATTCTTTTTATGTGCCTTGAGTGGACTAAGGTGGAAAACATTCTTATAATAGCAAACAATCTAACAATGACATAATGTATTTCCATAGGAACTTCAATAGAGTTTGAAAATTTCAAAATCACAGCAAGCCTTACAGTTCTCTGCAATCTTTGCTTTCCAGACACTGGAGACAGAAAGGGCAGGGGGCGAGAACAACACCGCAACACAACTACTGCAGCATTTCCACTGAGAAAGGAGTACAAATCACAGGTTCCAAGAGGATTATAGTTGCACATTTCAGTTAGGTGATAAAACCTGGGATTTCTACCCTCAATTTAATTTAACCTCATTTTTAATGAGCTGTAGGGAGGAAAAAAAAGGAACAACGCAAGGAATTTTTGGAATGCAGGTTTCACCTTTGCAAGTTATACAAAGATTTCCCCTTACCTGATCACCTACCTACACTTTACAGAAGACTGAATAATACAAATAAGCAAGCTCCTCCAAAACAGTTAGGGAGCAATGAGTGATCAATATATTTCGCACACTTTTCCCATAGAGAATCAACATCAAATTTTAAAATTGTTACCTCCAAGTTGCATATAAACAAGTCAAGCAACTTGCATTAAAAGCATTTCCTGAGCCGAGGCTACATTTCTAAAATCTCATCCTCATGAAGACACAAAAGAACTCTCCCACATTTACATCCCATCATCTATGTGCAGAAAGCACGCAGAAATGTACATATGCAACTAATTTACACAGAAGTGTTGAATGGGCACAAATAGAAGGTCAAAAGTGCCCTTTTCAAAGTTCAGATGGGGGAAAAAGAGGAAGTAGACAACCGAAGTCAATAAAACCTGAAATTTTAAATTAATACAGTATGTCATGTCCAATATGCAGCTTTATTAAATTTTCAGTTGTTTATCAGTTTCTTACCACAGATTTGAATATGATATTGCTCTACAAATATATAAAACCTAGAACTTTCATTTGGGTTTACAGAAGAGATGAGCACCATTAAAGGAGTTTTTTGCACGTGTGGATGCTTTTTAAACATGTGTTTTTCATGTATTTTCATTTGATTGTTTGATGTTCCATTGAGTCTGACAAATGGTTGAATTAAAGGTCTGAGCTGTTTCAAATGATGGAGGTTCAAAAGAATCCAGAACTAATCAGAACTGCCTTCAGACATTTGCAAAGTAAGGAAAAATCCTTTTATTTTACAATTGCTCACTCTCTCCCATGCAAAACACCAACTCATAAAAGAACAAATCTCCTAGCTAACGATGGAAACAGATGTAACATTTACTGCATGCTTACCTTATGTGACATACTGAGGAAAATAATAGAAAAGTTAACCTCTTATTAGAAACATTTAAAATGTCAGCAATTAGTCACCAATGCTGTACAATGCAGTTCCAGTCTAAACTACCTTCTCAACAATCAACATTCTCTCAATTTTCCCCCTAGTAAGAGGAAAAAGTCATAAGTGAATGTTCATTTATCCCATGGCAGCTGTACTAGCGCCACTAATCTAATGAATATAATAAATAAATTTATTGCTGTGTAAAGAAAACACACTCCCAGTGGAAGATATCAAACTCCGGCCTTCTCTTTTGGATACCTTCAGCTACAACTACATACAGACCTTCACAGATATTTTACATGTCCATTGATTAGAATTATGTTTTTATTAATATCAGCAGGATAGTCATCTGCACTAGGTTGGCATTAAGACAACATAAACCTAATAAATGTAAATCCTGGCAGAACTGAGCATTTCACAAAGCTGGCTGAATTAAAGTGTCTAATTCAGAAAAAAAACCATGGAAGGAATGATGCATACTGATCAGGTTTTCCTATTTGTACCGGTTTATAACATGTTAAAGGGTTATCACTTCCCACTCACAGTTGGGTAATATCTATGCTCTCCAAAGTTTACTTGCTAGCACCACTCAAATATCTGGAAAAAAAGAAAAAAAAGAAAAGAAAAGAAAAGAAAAGAAAAGAAAAGAAAAGAAAAGAAAAGAAAAGAAAAGAAAAGAAAATAGAACAGAACACTCTATGACTATTTCAGTTGGAAGGGCCCTACAGCAATCATCTAGCACAACTGCCTCATCACTTCAGGACAGACCAAATTAAAGCAGAAGGTTTCCCTCTGCCATAAGGGCACAACATACTTTTGGAAAAGACACTCTGTTGCCTTCTCTAAGGAAAAAATACTCTGCCATGTCAGATTCAGCTCAGCAAACTAACTTGTAACAACCTGTGTAAATTGGACCTTGTGGGCAAGATTCAGAAATAATCTAAGTTTTGTTGTTAATGGTGGACTTTTTTGATTTTAAAAAGAGCCATCATCAAAACACAGTTTTTTTGAGTCAGCTCTCAATTCAAACTCCATGTTGTGATGGAACTGTGCCAAAATCATCTAGCCCAATTCCCTGAATTCAGTTTGAAAAACTGAAAGCTGGCCCCTAAGCCTCTCAACTCATTCTTCATTTATAGATAATATAGTTTGATAGTTGAGGTCAGAAGATCAAGAGTTAAAACAGAACTTGGACCTCCAACTTCTCTCTCAATGGGGAAGTTAGCAACAAAAGTTGGACAGCATGATGGATAAACAGAAGGTCAAAATCACACAATGAGCAGGGAACGGTTTGTATCACTTTCTGAGACTCACCATAGTCTGTCACAATGTGCTTTACAGTTTGAATTGCTTTGATACCTTCTCTCACCCTTTTTCTCTTCTTTTAAACCATTAGTCATTTTCAAGTGAAATTGAGAATTATAAAATCTGTAAGCATTCGATTTTTCACTTTTAAGGTGAGACATAAGTGCATTTTGATCACCTGAAAAATAAAATCCAAATCGGGCTCTGGACAGACGCATTTTATTACAATGTTGTTAGTAGCTTCATTGCATGGAAATTAAGACTAAATGAGTGACATTAATACTATGCAAAGAATAATTCAGAAGTCTAAGCTGATCCATTGTAGGCTGCAGACCCTGGTGTTAATTCCACTATCCCTAGAGTAGTCAACAAAGAGAGATTAATAAGGTTCAACACATTCTTCATCTAAGTAACTACTCTTGTCCTATTGTTTTCTGCAGGAAACTAGGTTTGCACTGGCATTTGGGAGAACGATTGCATCATCATCATAATAATAATAATAATAATAATAAAAAAATCTTGTCAAAAATCACAGGTAATGTTTTACTGCAGTCAGGGTACAAACATAAGCATGTCCACTAGGCCGCACTGTTTGGAAGAACTGCTCAGTGTGTTTTAGATCCAACCAATACTGGTTTTCATGTAATGGCAAATAGAAACGTTTTCCCTTGAAAATTACAATTCATTCTTATGAACTTTGACTGACTTTGGGTCTGATTTTTTCCCCCCAAGCATAAAATATGGGAAGAACATTGTGGTTCAGTTACTCTTCCAAGTCTATTTGTTGGAAAACTTTCATACCAAAAGTGTCTTTCCCATTGGGGTTTTACATCATCTCAATTTCATAGCTGTGGTAGATCATACTCTATAACCTCAAATGAGATGAGAATAATTTCAGTAGATGAAAAGCAGACCACTAATCAGTAAAGAAAATACAATTCTATTTTGGTAGACTTTTTTCCCTTTCCTCCCTTTCTCTTCTCACTGTCTCCTGTTTTCCATGTATAATTCTCATTCTGGTTGTCATGTGCAAACACATCAAGTTCTAGACGAAATACTGGCATTTCTCAAAAAGGTTTATGAGTACAAATATTAAGCCAGAACAGCTGTGTTGACTTGGAATTCCTTAGCAAAACTGACAGAATCTTACAATGCACTATTGCTTCTTTAAGAGTTTAAAAAGAACACATTTCTCCAATCAAACACATACTTTTTTGTTCCTGACATTTTTATTGATTGGGAAAAAAACTATAGGCACAAAGGGACAAAAACACACTCACATATCCATATTTCATCTTAATGCCTCCATTTCTGGCATTTTATTATTGAGAAGTTCTGATGTACTTTTAACAATAGATCTGTGATGTGGGCAAGTCCTTTCAGGCTTGGGTGACATTTAAGCTAAGAAAAGAGGAACAAATTCTGAAAAGAAATAATTCCCTATAGGGAAACATATGTTTTGGATTAGACAAAGGCAGGTTTAATATATGTATTTTGAGAGGCTACTAAAAAGGGAAGTTCTGAATGTTGCAAGCAAACTTCATCATCATGCCTGGCTTCCTCTAGATTTGCAGAATAAGGACACATGCAAGAGAAGACCTCAGCAAGTTCAACAGAAACAGCAGAAGTTGCAGACACTCTGTTGGAGAGGTGAGAGGTGTCATCCTTTCAAGAAGAATCAAACGTCACCTGCATTAGGAATGAAAACAGGAAAACCATAGAAAAGGGGGATGGGAGGGGGGAGAATAATATAAACAGATCAAATAGTATTGTATCAACTGCTTAACTAATTATCCTGCCAGTCCTCCAACAAGATTGTAAAACAGGAGACTTCCTCATTAGTTTGCATATTAACATATTCTTCTCATGGATGACACTGTCCTAATCCGTATTTCATAATACAATTAATAATCTCCCTTCTCCCAAGCATCAAATACCACTTAGCCTTCTTTTCCCATCAGAGAGTGAAAAAACTTTATTTTTACCTAGTGCTGACTGCATTTTCTTCCTCAGCTTATCGTTGTGAATGACTGTTTAGATCCCAAAATGTCCATATGATACCTGGCACTAAATAATTAAAGGAACAACTGTAGATATTAGTTCGTAATTTGCGTTAAAATTGTTGCGTGTTTTCCTAAGTTAGTCAATAGTGGCAGCTTGGCAAAAGATAAGGAGTGACATTGGTTATGGGTAGTTTCAGACTTTGGCTTACTTGTTAAAATTATTTTACTACATTGTTTAAGTTCTGATGTTTATATATAATTCATAAGGGGATTTTTAATTCAAAGTTGAACTTCAGAATGTCATTTTACCTTTATATATTAAGGGGGGGTTGGCAAATATATTTATGTTCCCTGAGGATTTGTGCTGTCAGAAAAAAATACCAAGATTTCATTCCTTGGTGCCCAGAGGCTTCACCCAATTGATTCTTGATATTTCCAGGTCAAGAAAAAGAACTCTGTCATAAGCTGTGTCACAGCAGTGCTTTAAAAATTGCTAGTTCTGCATAACAGATTCAGATTTCTTAGCAGCCCCCTGACACTAGAGGAAAAACACTTCTCAAGCTTGAACACCTTTATCAGCCATGCTCGTGCAAGAAAAGAAAACATGTCCTGGCAGCCTTAAGAAATATAGACAAATGAGCACAGAGTTACACTTTGAGACAGGTGCCTACTGTTAAAGACATGAATTTTTCACAATCTCTGTTTTCACAACACCTGAGTTAAGGCAGAGTACTTCTATCCCTTGATTTGGTGTCATTATGAAAGAAAGGCAGAAAGACCAGGGGGATAAGACTGTGCAGGTGAAACAGAGAGTGTAGCTTTCAGGGGACCTCAGGGCAGAAGGAAGGCACAGCCACAAGCAAGGTATCCAATCAGCGCTTCAGCGTGGGTCTCATAACACCACTTTGAAGGCAAGTGGAGACATTGGAGAAAGCCCAAAGTCACTCGCCTTCACCACATGACAAAAATAACCCTGCGTCTCCCACCTCCTGGGAAGACATCTTCCCCACTAAGATAAAGACAATTTGGAGACAGATAAGCACAGCAAACCAGTTAAGGCCATTCCATTTTGCATTTAATAGTTACACAATGTCTGGTCTGGGATGCCAGCGAGCATGAATGGCAAGCTGCTGCATCCTGGCAAGAGCAAGTCACATCTGGGCACATGTGCAGGGCCAGAAGTGCTGTGGCAGGGGAAATTAACATCTCAAAAAACTGACAGTTAGAAGCCTTGGCTTTATTCAACTGGCTGCTGTGAGAACTGAATTGCTAGGAATAGGCAGCTAAGATTTGTTAGAAACATTTTTTAGACACAGTACTTTTCTCGAGCTAGTCCTAACCAAATATACCATCAACACACAGGAAGCTTCTGGAGAAGCAAAGACAGGAAGCTGGTTTAGGATCTTTCCCATTACACCTCCTTCACTTTATATGATAAAGACATGGAAGATCAATACTACTTCTTTACCAGAAATAATTATTTTTCAAATAAACAAAAGCCATCTTCACTGATGAATCTTCAGTAAACTGTTTTTCAACAAATAACCTGAAATAAAACCAGCAAATCTGAGTATGTCTTGTAGAATTTTACTTAAAATTATTTCCTACGTAAGTTACTTTGTTCAAGCACACTCATATGACACGTTTCTGTTCTTTGATCAAGGAAATAACCTCAGATCTGTTTTCCACTGCAACTGCAATTACAGACTCAAAGTTTCCTCTTGCAGTCTATCCCTGATATCTATTTAGAATTTGCTATGATGGAAAACTTCCCTACTTTTAAACTTCAGCTTGAAACTTTCAGGGCATTTGTGGGAAAAATAATGCAATCACATTTCTTTCCCCTTTTATAGTAAGTTTATTTTGAAATCTGAACACAACTTCATGAAAAATTGTTGCCAGAGGTCCAGCTCTATATGCTTTTGATTATAACACCTCTGCTATTCTTGTGTCCACAAGATTGAATACAATGTTCAGATTTCAAATAGCACGCAAGTCAACCACGGGAAAGATGAAGTCGTGTTTAGCAGATAAAAACAAAGAACAAATGGGAGGCCAGATTAGATTACTGCCTGTCAACAGACCTTATGAGGCAATTGGCTGGCAGCTTTGGTAATGTTAACTGCAAACAGCTTGCAATACCAAACCATTACATATATTCCTTGCCAAGACTGGCTGTCAGCTGTACGACTGGCCATTTCCTGCCAACATAGTTGACATTCTCTCCTCATTTATTAGTGAGAGCCCTGTACTCACTGACATGGAAAGTTAACAACTATCGGTCCCTCGTCTTATGCTACCTACTGAATCAGGTTGTCTAGCTTACTAATAGCAAGGAATGTGTATTATTTTCATCTAGTCACATAACAATATTTTTTTCCCCAACGTTCAGACTATCGTGTTTGTGGGCTAATGGATACATATGTCCTAGAACCATTTTCTTTCTTTCTAATTGATTAAAATAGCATCATGTGGGCATTTCTTATTATTGCTAGATTCAGGTTTACCTTCACAGAAGTACAGAAATAGGCAAAAAGAGAATGAAATACATTCCATTTCCAGAAAGCAGAATCATCAGCAGACTAGCAAAAGTAATTATCTTGCCACATTTTCTGGAAAGCACATCTAGTTCCAGTATAAGTGATTGTGACAGAGAAACCTCAAATAATTGCTTGGACATCCATGTGGTATTAATGCAACTCTTTGAGCATTTCTTTGGCTGTCGTCTTCTCATCGTGGTCTGTAAGTCCTTGATTTCAGTACTCTTTTTTGTCTCAAGAACAGGGTTTTTAAAATAAGCATTTGTAGAATGTTTTGCTCAACCTGTCTAACTTCCAGCACTGAGACAGACCACAAGGCAGCCTTCCCTGGAGTTCCTTACGTACTCTGTCCTGTTCAGAGATAAATTTTACCACATTGTTTTTAAATTCTAAATCCAAACTAGCCCAGATTTCAAAATGCAGAAATCTATGCAATGAGTCTATCTTTCTTTTGTAAGGCTATATTTAGGGCGTTGGGTTGGGTTTTTTTCCCCCTCCATACCTGACAGTCCTTCATCCTATTGACTGTTTACCACAATGTCTAAACAAATATTTTGGGCAATAATTTACCATTAGCAGCGGTGCAATATGCCCATATACCCTATAGCACGTTTTCCCAGTTACATTTCTGACAATGTCCAACATTGGTCCAAGATCCAGAACCACTGTCTGAAGTTCCAGCTATATCTTTGAAGGCCACAGCAAGAACTAGATGCAAACTATCACTGAGTTCAGCCTAAAATATCAAATTTTTACTATCTCTGCATGCCAGTTGGGAGTTTACTAGAGAAACCAGGCAAGAAAAACTAGAGAAAATAGGGATGAATACTGAGGGCTTCTGCTTAATGTATGCTCTAGGAGTCAGCCTTTAAACACATTTCCTCCCATTGCAGAGATTAACTGTGACTTTGCGTAAATCATTAAACATCTTGGTGCTTCAAATTCTGTCTATAAAATAAGAAAATGTAATTCCCAGCCTTATGATGTGAACTACAGGGCAGGAACTTCACACTATACAGTGATGAAGATCGTATAATTACCCAGGAAAGAGTTAAGAAAGGATTTGAACTAGTAGCACTCAGAAGAGGACAAAACTACCACCCAAGACAATGTGAACACCAGCCACCCTTCAGATGGTGTGGAAGGAAAACTAACAGAAGACAGACCATCACATTTCCTTCCATCTACTTTGTTTAGGCTGTGACTGAAGAATAATTTGCCTGCATGTAATTTATACCGTATGGTTTCAGATATCACCTGAAGAAGGAAGAAAACATGAAAAAGTATTACTACACAAATGTTCTCCAAAGATCTTCATTCTCTAGTATTGCAACAGCTAAGGACAAGTCTTTGTTTATTCTTCACTTAATTTAAATGAACTCGTATTTGAGATCCACTCAGAACAGCCGCACCGGTCTTCAGCAGCAGAAATTACATGTAAAGGTAACCCTTTCACATTTCCAAAGCCTACTGGGATGTAGTAATGCAGACATAGTAACTCTCACTCACTTGTGGAAAATAGCCTTCTATTTTCTATTGCACTGTATCTTAAAAGACAGCTAATCCACACAATTCTCAGAGGTAAAATCGAGGAGTTCTGAAAATAGCACAAAAATGCCTGATGACCACTTAATGCTATTTTAGGTTTTTTAATAGTTTGCTCTGAGCACCAGGCACAAAATAATTTTCAACCTATCCAAATAACTGTGGTGTTACAGTTCCACATTTCAGATTATGAGTCGAATCCCATCTGAACACGCAATGTTCTTGGTAGACTTTGACCTACTCAAAAAAATTTACTTTCTGAATACAGATTTCTACAAGCCTCCTAGGCAGCACGAGAACAGGCAACTTCTGTTACATTTAAAAGCTGCAGCCTCTCCTTCCTCTCTCTAAACCCTGTAAAAAAAGTTATTATAGGCCAAAGCCAGATAATGACACCACAGTGTTGGTTTTTTTTTCATTTTAATATATAAAAGAGACAATATGTGTAAATATCTCTAGTAAAACAGGCAAATTGGCCATTGAAAAAAATTTAAATTATGTAGAAAACGGACAGTATAGCCAAGCACAATATAGCCAAGGTAGTATGTTTATCATCTGCTTTCACTTCAGAGCAGTTAGAAAACAGAAAAACAGAATAAAATTTAGAGGTTTTTTTCTAAAAACAGTCTAGAAAAAAAAAGTGAACTAAATAATTTGATCTAAACAATCTTAACGTAAAATACTTGATTTTCTTTTTTTAGTGTGGCTTTCTTCTCAAAATCAGTTATAATGTTTTATATGTAGAATAATTCAGAATTTTTGCTTTACATTTGGGGAAATCAGACTAGTAAGGTTCAGTAATATCAATGAGTTACTTTCCAGCCATGCAAAAATGGACAATCTAATTCAATACTTTCATCTGAGGTACAGGTCACATTTTGTAATGTTACTTTACTGGGAATTAAAAACCCAAAAGTTGTTTCTAGTTAACATGAAAGCAATTTTTAATTAATTCTTATAATTACATTCATGGTCTTTGGTATGTGTGAATTTGCTTTACGCTCAAGGTAATGAAATTGTTCTCCTTTTTCTGCAGATAAACATACATACTTCCAGATGGATTTACTTTTCAATGCCCAGTGGATTCTCCAGTTTATCAACTCTGTTATTCCTGTTAGAAATGTGATTTGGGGGATGACTTATTTACATGAAGTCAGAACTCATCCATAGCTCATATACTGAATTTTGTACACTCAAAAATGAGATGCTATCAAATAATCAGTACGTATTTGCAGAAATTATTCAACAAGAGACCTGGAGTTATGAGCACTGTCCCAGGAATGTTCCATAACCTGCTTGTTTATGGTATCTAACAGATAAGAAGATTGTAGCTGTTGCTTAGGATATACAGCATAATTCCTATTCATTGTGCATGGCAAAATTACTTCCCTTAACAACTGCCTACAAAAACGGCTGAGCAATCAGCAAACTGCTCACTGATAATTCACTGATAATAAATAAAGCAAAATTCAGAATTTAAGTGTTTATAATCAATTCATTCAAGCCCAGTGCTTGGAAATGCATTCAATGATTTTTATTCATTAAATTGAAGGAAGCAATTGCTGTATTTTTCCCCTCTCTGTATTAAGGAGTCTACTTTATTTGCTATCTAGCTAATTTCTTTATTCTTCCAGCTTTCTTTGCTCTCTCACTCCAGCACAGACACATTTCAGACTCAACAGCTATTTAATTGAATAAATGTTTTTTCACAGAATTCTTGATTTACTCTGCAATGTCTGGTTAGAACAGATACCCAGTAGGACAGATGAAAATAAAGGAAGTCAGCACCTACCCTTTCATTAATACTCACTGTGAATTTCTATTGCTAATATTTTCGTTTAATGTTTATGTTGGACAGACAATTCAATACTGATGCAAATGAGACATGAGTAGATCTGTGTATCTTCACTGTGCTGGACACAGAGAGTTCAAGCTTCTTTGTGAAATTTATTTTAACATGCCATCCCATCTGACTCCCACTCTTCCTTGAGGACTCCAGCTCTCTGCCCGTCAGGAGCAGGCTTCTGATCACTCACTACGAATACTTCTCCTGAGTACTCTGCCGAAAACGTTCTGCTCGACTGATCTAACCTGGGAGTGCAGTGAGGGAAAAAGGGAAATTCAGTGTCTTCTAGACATTTTAGAAAGGCTACCAACGCATTCAAAAATCTACTTAGAAAACTCATGTTTATGCTATTCAGCTAATATAATATTCAGTTCTCCCACTATAAAACTGTAGTAGATCTGTAGCATGGAATTATTCTGCTGCCATTTCATGCAGCCCACATTTCATCCAATTACAATTATTTTTACACAGGCAGAAATACGGATGCTTGACAGCTCAGTAATTTACAGGAGGTGGTGGGCAGAAAAGCACCTATTGTAAGTCATGCCAAAAGATGATTTATAATCCTGAATTATACTGTAAGATTCAATCCCATTTTTTTCTTTTTTTTTTTTTTCCCCACTGTAAAAAATGCTGTTGAAAAAACAGACAAGAGAAAATCAGATTCATAAATTTACCCCTCAGTCTCATTTAAGGGACTCAGACAAATTCGGGTCAGGACATGAATCATCTTTTAAAGAATCAAACTCAATTGAGACTCTACAAAAACTCCATCTTTGGTTTGGGTATCTTTGCTTGAAAATCCTTCTGATGGATTGATGTGAGTAAATATTTTTTAAATTAGTAAACGGCCAGACAATGAAGTTCCTGAAATATTCTGCCAGCCATAAATTGATGGGTTTTCTTTGTTTTCCAGCAATTCACAATAGCACACTGCCTCAATTCAATTAGGTTGGTTAAAAGGCATTTTTCTTGCTATAAATGCTTCTCAATTGTGGAAATATCTGTAACTAAAACAAGATTACACATGATTGGTATTTATGGCGCAGTCTTACTGTATTGGAAACTGAATTTCAAGGACCCAGACTTTCATTTTTTTAAAAGGTCTTTCTGTAGAAAAGGAGATTTGCTGAGTGAAATAATTCTTAACTGACAGCTGTTTAGTAGCCTAAAGTCTAAGCCCATTCCCAGAGGACAGACGTGTGCATCTTGAAAACCAGTACCACTACCAACAGCAAGAGTAAAAACTTCATACACGAAGTCAAAAGAGGAGCCAGCATAAACGATAATGCATCACAGCATCAGCCCAAGAGAAGTCTTTTGGAAAGCTCAACGCAGTCAACCAGTACAAGGCAGTCATAACTGCCTCAGATATTCACCTTCCTCCAGGGTTCCATCTTCACACTTTGTTGTTTTTCTCTTGTATTCCTCCTTATAACCTGAACTTTTATCCACATTACAAGAGACGAAGACCAGTAATATAAAACCAAGATATAAAGAACACCAGTTAGATTGTCTGTAATAAAGAGCTCAGAACATATTGTAAACTTCCTACGTATATACAAATGTCAAATCTATCATTTAGTGGCCAAGAATAAGGGTAGGAACAGAGTAACATTCAAAAGTATAGTGAAGTGAGTTCGGTAATACAGGCTAAATTTTGATGTTTGGAGAGTGAAAAGGACTCAGATGTCAGACAAGGTCAAACAGACAAGAAATTTGGGAAGACTGAGCAGGCAGAAGTGGCATACTAACATCAGTGGTGCATTTCTGAGTGGAAGATATCATCTGCCCAACAGATCATGACCCAAACCCAAATTCTTGGAAACAGAGATGCAAGCATGAAAATATTTATCATGTTCAAACTATTTTTTTCCACACAAATTTATAGTCTTTTGTTTTTAAAGCACAGTTACAGGAAGATGAGTTAAAAATACATACCTTTATTGACCACACTTTTAGGAGGACAGAATAAGAGTAGATCTGTGTATTGGAAAACTCACCCAGAGTTTCCACAAAAATGTCCTAAACTATCAGACCTGAATGAGCTGAAAGAATTGAAAAGAGAAATCTAAGCTGCAAGTCTGTATATAGGCAAGCTAGTTTAGGAAGAATTCCTGGACTTTTCCCAGACTTGGAGTACTCAGATGAAATTATCAGCTGAATTCAATTATTTTGTTCCCCTGAATACCTGCTGCATAAGTCAGCTCATCTATGTGACAAATACTGGTAGCTGGACGCCTTTGCATCACCACAGTATACATAGGACACAGTAACATTAGACTCTAGGACACTCCCATTTGCAGCTCTCATGACCTCATTTCCAAGAAGGTGAAAACCCACAGTTGTTCTATGTTTAAAAAGCCCAACGAACAAGGTACATTTAATGCATTTAAAATTCTGATTATCAAATTGGAAACAAAAAAACATGTCAAATATACAGAGAAGTGACAGAGCAAATTCAAGTGACTGAATACACTTGACTGAAGATGGGTCAAGAGGAGGGGCATAAAAATGATCAGAGGGATCAAACACTTCTGCTGCGAGGAAAAGCCGAGAGCTGGGGTTGCTCCGTCTGGAAAAATGAAAGCTCTGGAGAGACCTTATTGCAGTCTTTCAGTACTTAAAGAGGGCTTGTAAGAAAGATAGGGTTTTTAAACTTAAAGAGGGTAGACTTAGACTGGATTTAAGGAAGAAATTTTTTTTTATGATGAGGGTGATGAAACACTGGAACTAGTTGCCCATAGAGGTGGTAGATGTCTCATCCCTGGAAACATTCAAGGTCAGGCTGGATGGGGCTTTGACCAGCCTGATCTAGTTGAAGATGTCCCTGCTCATTTCAGGAGGGTTGGACTAGGTGACCTTTAAAGGTCCCCTCCAACCAGAATTATTCATTAAAAACTCAAGATGAGTGAGCAGTGTGTGCTGGCAGCCCAGAAAGCCAACCATGTCCTGGGCTGCATCAGAAATAGTGTGGCCAGCAGGTCGAGGGAGGTGATTCTCCCCCTCTACTCCGCTCTTGTGAGACCCCACCTGGAGTACTGCATCCAGCTCTGGAATTCTCAGCACAGAAAAGACATGGAGCTGCTGGAGTAAGTCCAGAAGGAGGGCCACAAAGCTGATCATGGACACTGAGCTGGTGCTGGAGCACCTCTCTTATGAGGACAGGCTGAGGGAGCTGGGGTTGTTCACCCTGGACAAGAGAAGGTTCCAGGGAAACCTAATCGCGGCCTTCCAGTACCTGAAGGGGGCGTACAGGAAAGCTGGCGAGGGGCTGTTTATTAGAGAGTGCAGTGACAGCAAAAGGGGGCATGGGTTTAAACTCAAAGCAGGGGGATTTAGATTGGACACTAGAAAGAAATTCTTTACTGTGAAGGTGGTGAGGCATGGGAACAGATTGCCCAGAGAAGCTGTGGAGGCCCCATCCCTGGAAGTGTTCAAGGCCAGGTTGGATGGGACTTTGGGCAACCTGGTCTAGTGGAGGGTGTCCCTGCCCATGGCAGGGGGTTGGAACTAGATGATCCTTGTGGTCCCTTCCAACCCAAACCATTCTATGACTCTGTGACTCTATGATTCTATTGATTCTATTATTCTAAGACAAATAATTTTAAATTACGGTAAACACTATAGATATTTCAGTATTTACACATAGCAAGTGAGGCATAGCCTTCTCTGAAAAAAAGACCACACTTTGGTCTTATGGTCTCCTGACCATATTTTGGAACCTGCAGGAATGGCATGAAGCTGCATCAGGGGAGGTTTAGGTTAGATATCAGGAAAAGGTTCTTCACCAAGAGGGTGGTGGGGCACTGGAACAGGCTCCCCAGGGAAGTGGTCACAGCACCGAGCTTGTCTGAGTTGAAGAAGTATCTGGACAATGCTCTCAGTCATCTGCTCTGATTGGGGTGGTCCTGTGTGGAGCCAGGAGCTGGACTCAATGATCCTTATGGGTCCCTTCCAACTCGCAATATTCTATGATTCTATGATTTTAATTTTTAAGGATGGATTTTTAAAATTGTATTTGTGCCACTTGTCAATCTTAGTGTTGAGAAAGACAGATAGATACATACAGCGAGATAGTTTATTGCACTGACCTCTTTACTATTGGGCTACTCTTCTACTTGTGTAAAATCAATATATGACAGCAAGACAAGATGTCTAAGCAATGTTAATATCCGAAGACAAAAGGATGGGCATATGGGCAAGATCTCATTCACTAGTCAGAAAAATAAAGGCAAAGTTTTTACATAAGTCATCACATCTTATATTTATTTTTTATGAAATTATATTAGTGAAACATAGGTCCACTCACTATTTGTGGAATATTTAATAAGTGTTTAAAAGCTGACAGCTGAATTATGTTCTCCTTAATTTCCATTAGAAATGAAATGTCACTGATCTTTTGTTTTCCTGGACCGGCTGTGCATCTTTGATCAAACAGATCACTGATACAAATTACCACGTATTGCTGGATACAGATTTTCAGCACCTTGCATAGATATTCTGCATCTCAAAAGAAACAGAGATGTGGGCTGGCTGATGCACTGCACAGTATATGTCATTTATTTTCATGTAGTGGAGACTCTAATCCCAGAAAGTGATTGCCCATGAGTAGATTTGAGCTCAAAAATATAGGAAAAAGCTGAGCTATAGCTGCTATCCAATACTTAACAAAGCCATTCAGGGTACATGCAATGATTCACAAAGAGAGCACAACAGGATGAAATATCACCTGAGCTCAGGAAATACCACCTTTTACTGTTACTCAGATATATATGTCTTTTGGGGGGAAAAAAATAAAAGAAAAACAAGAAAAAAGAGACAGAAAAAAGAAAAACTTTAGGTCTAATTTGATTTGCATGAAGATGCATTAATGTGACATTTTAGATCCATAAATGTCTTTCAGCTACTTTACCATGTGTGTTACTTTGACATGCAGTCATGCATACTACTACATGATCTATGAATAAATCAATTTTAAGGAACCTTATCTTGTGTTTTCACATAATAAAGATACAAGCTACTGGATAATCTAAATACATACTATTAGCAAAGCATGAAAAGTGAGAATGCACACCAACTCTATCCATTGATTCTTGCATTGTCTCTTATTACTATTTCAAAAGCTATATGAGAACATGGTAACTTCTAGCGTTGGCTTGCAATGCAGTTATGAGCTATTTTCCTTAACAGCTTTCCACATTTCAGTGGAACAGAACTCTCTTTCCTCTGCAAATCCACTACTGGAGTGAAAGACTGCGATGGAGCTCAATACTTCCAACTAGATGTAAGACAACACCTGAACTGTGCTAAGGCTAATAATCGACATGCTAAAGTTGTTGCTGGCCTGAAGTATAGCCACTTTATCCTGCTTCTCCAGGAGCTGAAAAATATTAGTATGTGTTTCTACTCTACAAAATGTAGCACAAAAATGGACTCACAGAGTGAATTAGCTGACAGACCTCCATACGACTGCAGTTAGATTTTGAGCTCATACTAAGCTGCCCAACTGGGACCAGTGTACTGTGCTGCAATATGTGGTACAGGCAATACAGAAGTGACAAGTATTAGAAGAAAGGGAGTTGGGATGGTTGCTTTTGAGAATACAAGAACAGAGCCATGGGCAGGAAATTTAAACCCAAGTGGAAGAAGCAGGATGAAAAATGCTCTGACCAGAGTTAACTCTGACACCAGAGTATCCTTAACATCTCCAAGAAATGTTTGTTTTCAGATTGTAACACATCAAAATATTTGCAGATTCATTTTAATAAATTACTCTTAGTATTTAATCACTTTCACAATCACTCCACACCTACAAACACACTCAGATTCCCCACATTAACATCTTCCTTAAATGCAAAATAGTTCCAAAAAGCAGAACGGATGGAGTTGCTTTCATCCTCTTGACAAAAAGACTAGATAAGATCGGTAGGGGTGTCATTTTCCCACTGTTTTCATATTATTAAGTATTATAAAAACCAGCAGTGAAGACCAATACCAATGTATATAAAGGGATTTGTGCAGGTGAGAAAAAAAATCATGCGACTTCTGTTAATCTCTGTATCTGCCTTAAGGCATATTTCATGTTAAGCTTCATGCTTTAATATTCCCTCATATCTTATTTTAAATCCTGCAGAGCATGTTCATCATGCACTTTTATCTTCTACTTTCCTCATTCATACGAACATATGCTGCTTTACATTTTGGCAGTTCTTCAAATGGGATCATTTAAAAAAGACTTACAGTTAATGACTTTAACCTTCCAAAACAAAATACACTGCCTCTTCAAAACTTGGAACACTTTCCCTAACACTGACAACCACTTTTGTTAGCCAGACCACTCATTCATATAGATAATTATTTTTTAATTAAAAAAGAAAAACATCCCTCAAAAACTGCCACACACATGTCTGGAACATAAAAGGACATTGTTATTCTTAACAGGAATTCTTCTATATGTGTAAAAAGCAGCATCTTAGAGCAGCTTTGTCTTTTCCTTCAACATATGTTCTTTCCAATGTATTGCCAGCCATCAACCATCAGAAAAAGGAACAACACTGACAGGAGCCCAAACAAATTCAGAGCCACCTTTAGCCAGTGACAAGCTTTATATGATAAGCATCTCCAAAGTATAGGTACAACCCTAATGGTTGAAACAAAGGTGAGAAATCTTTTCCATACTGCATTCAGAAATGTACGGATCAAACAACTACCACTTAAGACTAGAATAGGTAGAAGGTACATGAGTAGCTATACCCCTTTTAACTGTAAAATATAACCAGGTCCAAGTTAAAAAACCTTGAATCTAGCTCTTCTGGTATTTATGTGGAAACCCACCAAATTCTTGCAATGTACTTGCAGCTAGAATACACAATTACAGTGATGTTAAAGCATAATTTTGCCCCCCTATACTTCAAGAAAACATTGTTTTATCTTTCATCCAGTGTCTTGCAGCCTTCACATCAAACTGGGGCAGAACCACACTCACAGAATGACAGAATGGCAGGGGTTGGAAGGGACCTCTGGAAAGCATCTAGTCCAACCTCCTGCTATAGCAGGATCACCTAGATCATGTAGCACAGGAATGCATCCAGGCGGATTTTGAATATCTCCAGAGAAGGAGACTCCACAGCCTCTCTGGGCAGGTCACCCTCAGAGTGAAGAAGTTTTTCCTCATATTGAGATGGAACTTCCTGTGTTCCAGCTTGTGCCCACTGCCCCTTGTCCTGTCACTGGACACCAGTGAAAAAGTGTCTGGTCCCTTCCTCTAGAAATCCAATCTTTAGATATTTCTAAGCATTGATCAGATCTCCCCTCAGTCTTCTCCAGGCTAAACAGATCCAGACTGAAATAAGATTCAGACTTCACTCAGACTGAAACAACACAGGCATGTAAGTCTTATTTCTATTTTTACTGATGATGGTAGGGAATCAAGAGCTAGCAGAGCCTTCAGCATGAACACTGGAAACAGAACACTTGCTGCAAGGAACAGGAGTAGGACTTAGCAAAAAAAGGAAGAGGGAGAGGGAGAGGGAGAAAGAGAGGGAGAAAGAGAGGGAGAGGGAGAGGGAGAGGGAGAGACATTAGCCAATACATCTGTTTCAATAAATCTAGGGAAAAGGCTGTTCTCCAACAGATTTGTCATTAGCAAGACTTTTGGTCAGTCTGCTAAAAATACAAATCAGTTCATACTTAAGGTTTACTGATTAGAAAAAAAAAATTGCAGTGGTTTAGTGGCAAAAATGTAGCACAGATCTCCTCTTCCTTGTAATTTCATGCATGTTTGCAAGTCCAGATATTCCTCTGTATTTTTTCCTTGAAGAGTAAACCCCATTGCCATTTATAAGTGAGCTACAAAGCAATGACATATCCTTCCTCCCACCACTTACTGTCAAATGGCCTGCTACTTACCTACCTCTTCCTCCTCTGGCAGCAATTTTTCATGAAAATCCTCGAAAGTTAAGTAACATACAAATAAAGCAGAGGCTTTAAGGTTTGAGTGAGAAAGGAAGGGAA
>VWZZ01004622.1:671078-694020 GCA_013399095.1 Psophia crepitans | reverse complement strand
AAGGAAGGAAGGGAGGAAGGAAGGAAGGAAGGAAGGAAGGAAGGAAGGAAGGAAGGAAGGAAGGAAGGAGGGAAGGTCCTTCAGCAGCACAATGATCACATTTACAAATCTGTACAATGATTTTGTCAGTAGATGTTGATCTTTCTGAGTGCAAGTTTGCTTGGACACTTTCCCCCTGCACTCTGGATGACCTACTGCAGTATACGGATAGAATAATCCCATGCTGAGTCCATCTGTCCTCATTTTCCTACATGCTTCTACCAGGAGATATAAAAATAATATATACCTAATAGAGTTTTAAATACATTTCTTAAAACTGAAGCTGCTTCACACGCAGCATTTCACAGAGTCACCATTATCTCAACTCCTGGAAAAACACAGTAAGATCTAGGCCTGGGGCTGAGTACTGTGAACAGCAAGCTCTTGTAGTAAAGCTTCTACAAGCCTTCCATTCATTCCTCTTCCTATTACACAGCACCTGCTTTGAATCATCGCCTCACAGAACATAATCTTTTCCTCATTTTTGCCTTCCTCATTTTGCCTCAGTAAAATAAATTCAAAACTATTGGGAAGAAAAAATACATTTCCTCCTTATTTCCCAATTAATTGGGGCACAGGGGTTGCCGAGTCAGATAGAGAGTGCATTTGAAGTCTCCCACCCTACGGAAGTGCCTCTGATATGGGGCCATTTATTCTCTTAAGTCCCTGGAAATGTAATCACCGTGCTCTTCAACAGTCTGCAATGAGTTTTAAGGAGAGAGATATAAATTTGAACTGCGTCACACGAATGAGTTATTTGACCCTATGTCTCTTATGTCCAGACCTTGAGTGGGCTACTGGACAGAAAGGAGAGCTGTTCCCATCATTTTTGTGAAGGTAATTCTTCCTTACTGTGGCATTCATAACCTCTCTCTTTCCACATCATTCCTGTTCAGATCCATCCATCTGTCTGTGTGCTCCCCTTCACCCCTTTACACTATTTACTAGCACAAATAGTCATATTACAATAGCAAAAAGTTTTTTTTTCCAATAGGAGAAGATTTGGTTGTTGTTATTTTAGTCTAAACCTGTATTCTTCAAGAAACTTAACTGATATTTTCCAGAATATTTTTCTGAAAAGCATTTTTCCTTCATCAGAAACCTTTTATTTTTCTATATTCACTCTCAAATGATGATAGGAGATAAAAAGAAAACAGACCCAGGATGTATATACCTTTATGTACATACAATGAATTATTTTATTAACACATTATTTTAACACAGCAATCTTTTCCTGAAACACTCAAAACTACTATTCTTCCAGTCAGGCTAAAGCCCTGGTGTGTACCAATAAATGTAAATAAATTCACAGCTATAAATATGAAAAAATGACAAATGTGAAAGGCAAGGCTAATGTAAAATCAAACATACATGAACAAAGACCACAGGCAGCAGGGATATCACAGTAACAAAACAGCATTCCTTGTCACAATGCAGCTACAGTACTTACACCTTGCCACCAATTTAGCTAACCAGATGGGAGCTGTATACACACAGCGAAAGGGAAAACGCTGCCATGACACTGGCAATGCAGTGCCACAAAAGGCAGTGAAAAGTAGGATAAAAATCAATACAGGAATGTTGCAGGTGAAGCTGCAAACTTAAAAATCAATCAAGCTAGACAGACACTGTTCAAATTAATGTTATTGCATCATTAAAAAGTGGCCTGCTGAAATCCATGGGAACATATTGATACCTAGGAAATTCCAACAGAAACCAAACAGGAAAAAAACTTCCCTATTTCTCTGAAATTTCTCAGAAGCACCCATAGCTTCTGAGATAAATTTACCAGGTCACATCCACAAATCCAAGCTCTGTTTCACTCAGTGTAGCTAGTGACATCTATATATGATGTATGACTAATAACATCACCATGTGCTATATGAAAAGACCTTTTTCTTAAAAAAGCTGTGTTACCGTATTTCATTCTGTAAAAGGAAAATAATACTGAGAGTCAGAGCAAAATTACTCAAATGTTCCCAAGCCTAAGTTATGGAAGTTACAGAATCATTAGTCTCCTCAAATGCATCCAAGCCTCTCAGCCAAGTCCTTTGTCAGTGATTTTATGTCACTTTTACTACTACTGTGAAGCAGCAGGACCTCAGAGTACAACATCCTTAACCTACTGAGAAACAGCTGAAGAATGTAGCACGTGCTTAAGAGAGCAAGCGAAACTGCCTGACTTACATGTATTATTAATATTCAAGCCACAGCCATGAGAAGCTAGGGAAGAAAACATTTTACTACTTGAAGGTCAACAAGGCCAAAGGACTTCAGGGGACAAATAATTTCACAGAAGAATCAATTGTTGAGGTAGACATAACAGAATAAAACCACTTACATACCCTTTTGTTTAACCTTTCCAAGTGCTTTAGAAATCTGTCCAATTCTTCCCATCTGAGACAGATTTGTGTGCAGATTTTAGAAGAGACTTGCCAAATTCTTCAGTAGTTCCAGACACTGAGGTCTCTAGATATTTAAAGTGATAAGTAATAGTTAATACAGATTTCAGTTATTTTATCCAGTTCTGCAGGCAGAATTTCATTGACTTCTCTGTCTCACTCAGACAAAGTAAGTATTACCTACTAGTAAACATTCCTTTGTTTGTTATGAACATTGAATTAACTGCAGAAATCACTATGAGTGGTTCTTTCTGTTGCCCTGGTTCAGAAACTACCGCTCACAATAGCTTCCTAATGTATCATTTCTTTGGCTTTAGCAAATAACCTATAATCTGTGGTGTCCTTTCCCCGGTGTTTACAGAAGTATTTCCTGGATACTGCTGTAGAAAAGACAGAACATACTAACAATCTCCTGAGTATTAGAGTAATTCCTCTTTCCCACCTTCTCTTAAACCTCCATTGTATCAATGGATTCACTTAGATGTAAAATTGCACTCTGCTCACCTGAGCAGTTTTTCTTCTCTTTCTCAAGCAGTTTACAGATAGTTTTCACTTTCTGAGCATTAGCCATTTACTCAACAGTAAAATTATTGTTCTTTAATAGTTCTAGACTTTAAAAATACAGCTGCCATGTACCTAGTCCTTTGGAAGACATTAAGGCTAGTAAGTAGCCATCAGGGAAGGAACGTCTAACATGTACCAAGCTATTTGCATAAATTGAAAACTGAAACTCTCTTGCCTGACAGTATTACTTTTATAATCAGTAAAAGGACTCATGAGAATATATTAGATGTCCCTTCAGAGCACTAAGCAAAAGCAACAAGAACTCCTGCACAGAAGCACAGGAATAAGCACGAAGGAATTTATCTCTTTGCTAAAGCTGAAGTGTTTCTTTAAGATACTAAGCCCTTGAGAGGGAAGGGAAAATGAAGATTTAAACAATAGCAACTCAAAATGGTCTCCTATAAAGCTGAGAACAGTGTATTATTTCCCTAGGTTGTTAAAAAATAGCCATATAGAGAAAATGTTTTCAAACAATATTGAAAAACAAGCTTAAATGGTAGTGGTCTTAGTCCAGCTATATTCAAAATGAAAGCTACAAGATGAGTATATGATACAAGCAATGCTATAGAAGTAGACTTACACAAAATTAATGACATTAAATGAAAACCATATGGAAAGAGACCATACCACTATATATTTATGCCGCTTCACATATTCAAACATCTTTGATGACTTAAAGGAACAAACAGGCTGAAGTTAAGATCAAATGACAAATGAAAAATAGAAGGGAAATGAAAAAGGATATTGCAAATAATAAATAAAGACATCCTAAAACACAAAAGCAATCACTTATCTAAAGTCAGTTTAGAAGCATTTTCCACCATCAAGACCACAAAAATCATAAAAACATGAGAGATCTACACTAGCCACATGAAAATAAATGTGGGAATCTTAGAGAGCACAGAATAGAGCTTTAGCAGAAACAAATTGCTGGCTGATGTCAACAGAAATACGGCAGTTTTTCTCAGCAGACTATCTGCTCTTGCATTCTCACATCTCTAAGAACTGTATTTCCTCTTGTTTTCCACAAGTTTTTATTTTTAATACAGGCTTTTTCTAACATTTCAGCTCCTTCTAACATTTCAGCTATCAACAATATCATTAACACTCAGGCTGAGCAGAGATTTTCTTGAGTATTTTCACATCCTAAGAATAGGAGTAAGTTATTTTATTGTGCTTTTACTTGATGGTGACAGGCTACTTAGTTGATTGGGAGTCAGAAAGATTCCTGGTTCAAACTGAAATTGAGATTCTTTCCCACTAATTGTTGAATTATCAAGCTGAATGATTTGTTATAACTTATACTCACCTTTTTCTCAGGAGACGAGTCTCAAACCTGTTGTCACAATAGCACAGCTATGACTGATTCTCCATGGGTCAGGTGGCTGCTTGCTCTACTCTTACACTGGTTTTCTTAAACGGTTCAAGAGAGACTCTGTGGTAACAAGACTCAGTTCCTCTCAAATAACCTTTTAAAGGAGACCAAGAAGATAAGACAGATACGCTCATTACCTTTTATAGTATTATTGAAGAAAACACTGCATCTCAAGTTAGAAAATACTCCTACAGGCAGAATTTTCTTCTACAAGATCAATATTAATAGGGAACAATTATGTAAGTCACATGCACTACTAGTAAAAACAGAGATCAGGCCATTTTTCATTCCTGTATCATTTATCTTGCATCATAAACCTTTCTTCACTTTAAATATGGATGAAGTATGTCTTTTTCTGTCTTTTTGAACTAAATGCATAGTAGTGAAAAAGAAATGTTCATGGGGAAAAATAATTATCTAATGGAAATAAAAAAGCAAGAGAGGAAACACACTTTAAGCTAATTATATCAGGATAAAATCTGTCCTCTCATAAACATTCAGCAGACTCCCTGAAGAAATACATTCTGGTAATGGTCCATCAAATGCTGATGTGCATGAAGAATTCTCAATATAACACCGGATCGAGTACTGGATATAACGGTTCCTATATGAAAACCACTTACCTTTCACAAAGAAAAAAAACCAAAAAAAAACACAACACAGAACAGAGATGGAATGCTTAAAATACAGGGGGAAAAAAAAAAGAAAATAAGCTATGAGTATTGGGTCAACATTTCCAACAGCTCTTTAGCAAATGCTAAGGAATTGAAGCAGACTGAGCAAATAGAAATGTAGAGAAAGACAAACACCAGTAACTTGACTTGAAGTCTGTCTGCAGAGGGAATACTGTTAGCCTGTTTCTGACAGACTACAGGCAGACTCATAGTCCTATCCAGTCCACCTCTACAGACCCAATCAACAGGCTTCAGATGCTTCTCAGCTGAACTGTATCTCTCTGCCATGGCCAATACGTGGGCCTTCTAATATCTATTAGGAAAAAAAAAAAAAACAAAAAACAAAAAAAAACCAAAACAAACCCACAATTGCTTTTAGAAGCAGATGAAAAAAACATTTCTTTCATCGGTGGATCTGTATGTTGTTGTACCCATACTGGACCTTAAGGCAAAGTTACATACAGAGAAACCATTTGGCTTGTTCAATATTTTCCCCACTGTACTGGATTTGTGAGACAAGGTTTTGGTACCGGTGGGGCTACAGGAGTGGCTTCTGCAAGAAGCTGCTAGAAGTTTTCCCCATGTACAATAGAGCCAATGCCAGCCGGCTCCAAGACCAACCTGCCACTGGCAAGGCCAACACCATCAGCGATGATGGTAGCATCTCCAGGTGTCCTGGTTTCAGCTGAGAGAGGGTTAATTTTCTTCATAGGAGCTAGTAGGGGTTTTATGTTTTGGATTTGTGCTGGAAGCAGTGTTGATAATATAGAGATGTTTTTGTTGTTGCTAACAACGCTTGCACAGAGCCAAGGCCTTTTCTGTTTCTTGCAGACGGGATGGCTGGGGGTGCACAAGGAGTTGTGAGGAGACAGCCAGGACGGCTGACCCAAACTGACCAAAGGGACATTCCATACCATATGGCATCATGCTCCGTTTATAAGGGGCTGGGTGAAGAGGAAGATGGGGCAGCGTTCAGAATGATGGCGTTTGTCTTCCAAAGTCACCATTATGTGTGACGAAGCCCTGCTGTCCTGGGGATGGCTGAACCCCTGCCTGCCCATGGGAAATGGGGAATGAATTCCTTGTTTTGCTTTGCTTGTGCATGCGGCTTTTGCTTTACCTATTAAATTGTCTTTATCTCAACCCATGAGTTTTCTCACTTTCACTCTTCTGATTCTCTCCCCCATCCTGATTGTGTGGAGTGAGTGAGCAGCTGCATAGTGCTGAGGTGACGGCTGGGGTAAAACCACGACATTGGGACAACAGAGTTAAGAAGGGGGGTAAAAAACCACCAAGAGCAATTACAGCTGGAAAGAGAAGTGAGAAGATGTGAAAGAAAGAGCCCTGCAGACACCAAGGTCAGTGAAGAAGGAGGGGGAGAAGGTGCTCCAGGTGCTGAAGCAGAGATTCCCCTGCAGCCCCTGGAGAAGACCATGCTGAGGCAGGCTGCCCCCTGCAGCCCAGGGATGTGAACAGTGGAGCAGATGGAGAACAGTGGAGAATCCCATGCCAGAACAGGTGGGTGTCCAATAGAGGCTGTAACCCCATGGGAAGCCCATGCTGGAGCAGTTTGTTCCTGAAGGACTTCACCTGGTGGGAGATACCCACACTGGAGCAGCTGGTGAAGAACTGCACCCCGTGAGAAGGACTCATGTTGGAGAATTTGGTGGAGGACTGTCTGCTGTGGGAAGGACCCTAGGCTGGAGCAGGGGCAGAGTGTGAGGAGTCCTCCCTCTGAGGAGGAAGGAAGGAGCAGCAGAAGCAATGTGTGATGAACTGACCATGACTCCCATTCCCTGTCCCCCTGTGCCACTGAGGGGGAGGAGGGAGAGAAATCAGGAACGAAGTTGAGCCCAGAAAGAAGGGAGGGGTGGGGCGAGGTGTTCTGAGATGGGGTTTTGTTTCACATTACTCAACTTTGATTTGATTGGTAATAAATTAAATTAATTTCCCCAGGCTGAGCCTGTTCTGCCCGTGACAGTAACTGGTGAGTGATCTCTCCCTGCCCTTATCTAGACCCAGGAGCCTTTCGTCGTATTTTCACCCCCTGCCCAGGTGAGGAGGGCAGCGATAGAGCGGCTTTGGGGGGCATCTGGCCTCCAGCCTTGGTCAACCCACCACATCCTATCTTCCTAAGTTTTTTTGTGCATTATTTTTAAAAAGGGATGAGTGCTCTGATTTAATTCAGAGTATTTTTAATATGCATTTGGCATCAAATGTGTCCTTTTCAAACAGTGAGTTACAATTAATTTATCCATTCAGAAAAATTTTAATGGCAGGTGTTCATTTCTGTGATTTTGTGGAACTTTGAGTATCTAACCAAGGAGACTTTTAAAATTGTGGCAACACAGGGATCTATTCATCTTATTCAGAGCAAAGACGTCACAGGCCAGACACAGTAACTCCAAAACACCCGCATACAGTTTGCCACTGCGGATGAGCACTGAGTGCTTTTCTTCCTCCCCTACATTTTATACCAGGCACATAAACAGCCTCCAAAATCAACAGGTTGACTTTTCATTTTGATTTTTGTGCAGCTGGGTGGTACATCATGAATATGTAATTACCAAGGTTTGACAGACAAATGCACCACCAAATATTTCTCCATTTGAGCATATCTTCCATCAGATGGAGCAAGCTGAAACAATATGCTGTGGCTGTCCATGCCTCTCCATACGAACTGAGTGAGCACCCTGTTTTGACAGTGGCTGCTGCTCTCTGCTGCAATGGATGTAGGGTTGGAAGCACCCTCAGGAGACACGACTACATATGCAGTCACTAGAACTTTTAAATCATCAGGAGCACATTCCCATGCTCTACCAAAGGCTATCATGAGTCTTTTGAAAATCTGTTGCTGTACCCTGGCCCTCCAAGAGCAGATCACCTTTACCTTTGCTCTAAAGCTGTGCTCATACTAAGCACCTGCATCAGTTCCAGTCCGGGAGTTGAGATGGGAACGAGACTTCAGCAGTCCGATGCTCTAAAAAACACACTAAGCTGTGTTGTATTAAAAATTGCCAAGGAGAAGGTATATCCATGTGTTAAAGTACAGTGTTATGTCTCAAACACAGGGTAGCCCCACACAAAGCTCATCAGAGGCACAGGACTACAGCAACACACATGCACTGCCCCTAGAGCTAGCTCTCCTGCTGCTGTCCCAGGCATTTTCCAGGACTTATTCCTCTGCCTTGGAACTCTTCCATCACTGGTTCTGTTAAACGGTAACAATATCTTTCATTTTCACCCGGGAACCTCAGTTGTCTTGACAACATGTTCAGTTTACTTTCCAGATTCCTTTAAAATAAACAGTCTTCTGTATAAACTTCCAGACCTCGCCGAATCCTTAGTTTCCTTTGGAAGACTCCCAGCACACAAGTAATGTTGAAAGAGGGCCAGTGAAGTCTGCGTTTTCCAGAGGACATGATAAAAACCAGCAGCTTGACTAAATGTTACAGAATTCAGGAAGTGATGTGTACATATCCACGCAGAAGTTTCTCTTTTTTAAAATTTCTTTTTATTATTTCCGTTTTCATTTGGTCACTTCACACTTTCTTCTTGCAGAAGCAGGGATTACATTTCAACTGTTACCTGATCTGACCAAAAGTAGGTGGCCATGAGATCCCAGAAGCTGCTTTTGACAGCATTAGTGAGTGCCCAGCATCATAATACAGCCCTTAACTTCATGTTTACTTACTTGATCACTCTGAGCAAAACTCATTTTTTCATTCCTTTGGGAAAGGGGCTCATAAAAACATGGTTAAAAAATCGTATGACTATCTTACAAGGGATCGGTTGGTAAGGGTAAAAGCACCAGGCAGAATAGTCTGGAGAGGGCAAGACAAAGCCCTCTGGAGAGCAAAATTAAATGTTTAAAGGGAGCGACACATCTGGAAATTTTCATTTGTCTTAACTTGACCAAAACTGCACCGGTACCCAAACAGTGGAAATTGTCTCACCCATACCCTTACCATATCTGCTGCAGCAAAGCAGTTTAGCCTTTCCTTCATGTGTGCTGCTGTGTTTACATTATCAATTTTGAGTCAGTTATTTAATGATGTGAAATACAAACATTTCTTTATCCACTCATTTTGCAAAGTATTCTGCCTAATTAATCTCTCCTCACCACCACCTTTTACTTCTGTTTTTAACCACCAGGTTTCACATCTAACTTCACAAGAAGATGACAAGGGCAATTATCATTAAAACAGAGCAGAACAAAGCTATGGTAATGAAGAGAACTACAGTTCATTCACTGAGGTTCTGGAAGTGATGAAAGGAGTAAACTGAGCCTACCTTTCTTTTATAGATAACAAAGCAATTACAACATGTAAAGTAATACAGAGAAAATAATAATTTACTGGAAAACTGAGAGAACAGCAGGTTCTGAAAAATACAAAGGAAAACAACTTGTATAAAAGATAATTCACTATATCAAAAACTATTATAAATAGGCGACATATAAAAAATGCTAGGATGCATAGCAAGTGGACCCACTATTTTAAAAGGAAATCCTGTTAACTGAAAAAAAAACCAACACAAACCAGAAAAACAACCCTCCTCCCCTAAAAAAAAAACCCAAACCCAAAAATCCACCCACAAATAACCACAGAAAAAAATATAAGTACTTTACTGAATCCTGCAAAGGGATAGCATACTTTGGTATCACACCGTTTCTCCACAGAAAGGGAAGGGCTGTTTGAGGATCTATGGGAAGCACCATGACCCAGGGATAACTCATACACACTGGGCGGAAAAGACACATAACTTCGGCACGCTGCTCTCTGGGTACTTTGGCAGGTTGGTGCAGCCCAATATAAATTACACCTGCTCTATAGCTGGCACTCAGGACCTGTCAAAAAGGTAAATTAAAGCTACTACTTTCTTTGTGCTCCACAGCGCTTTTGAACCAAGCACCGGAATGGAAAACTTTACAGTATATGAGCCGGTAACCTCACACAGGGCTCAGATGTTGCCCCTCCTCAGCACCGGCCACCCATGCAGGCACCTCCACCAGGGGCGAGGCTGGCAGTAAAAAGCTGGTTGCACATCCACATCACAACACCATGTCTTCTGATTCCAGCAGCTTGTCTCCTCTCAGGAACAGCAGGGAAATATCTGAAAGGCCCTGCACAAGAAATTCACCCAGATTAATCTGAAAGCCACGAAACACCACACTAAAATCCAGGATTTCCCAGGCTCAGCTCCCCTGTTTTGGCAGCACAAAATGACTTAAAAGTAAATTAAGAACATGCAAGAAGAAACCTGGGGCTCAAAAAGGACGAGCAACTGCCTCAGACTCATGCAGTGAGTAAACAACAGACCCGCAGGTCCTTCTTGTGCTAGAGCCTATCTAGTGCCCTGCTCTGCAACCTCTTCAACTGTATTTGTGCAACCTCTCTTAGAGTTTCAACCTCTATTAAAATAAGATATTATTCTGTTTCCTTCCGCTGGGCTGGAATTACCCATCTTTCCACCATGTGGAATTTTCTAAGCATTCAAAAGAGGGCAATGGTACCTTCCACAGAAGACAGATCCCACAGATGGGCATCTTCCTTATCTCCCTGGCACACTGTGCAGCACCAACAGTGACAGACTGGAAAGCAGCGTTAATCCCATATGCCAGGCTAAGGAGCTGAGGTCTTATGCAGTACTCCAGCAGATTAGGAGCAGGAGTAAGTGCCAAGTGACCCGGGTTCCCACCCTCTTTCTGAACTTGTTTTATTGCAGAGCATAACCTCTATGAGTCTCAATTCTCCCACTTGAAAAAGTGAGATAATTACACCTCTGTACCTCACAGGGACTGCTTGAAGCTTAAATTAATAATGTTTGCCAAGTGCTATGTAAGTGCAAAAAAATTACTAAGGTCACTCAGCATCAAAAAGGGGACCAGAGTCCAAGGTTTTGTAGCTCTTGGCCCCACATATAATTCACAAGACTTTCCACTCAAGCAGTTGCGTTAAATAAATCCAGGACTTCAATTCCTTACTATTTAGTATGTGAAGTGTTCTAGGCAGCAGTTCATTCCAGAACTGATTTCTACAAAACACATACATTTTTACAAAGCATAATTATGCTTTTTTGAGCTGCCTAACTACTCACTAAGGTATTTTCTGTGAACTTGAAGAAGAACTTCCTCCAGCAGTTCTATCTCACAAATAAATTGTGCTTTCCAAGATACTAAAAAAGAATAAACATGATAAAAAAGGATAAATCTTATAAATATCTAATAGACCTTGTTTACTTAAAAAGCCATCCAAGGAATATATAACATTTTTCCTTTCTTTTTCTTTTTAAAGTCTAAAAAATGCTGCTTTTTATTGAGTGAGAAAAAGAGTATAAGTTTTTCTGTCTTTATATTCACAGAAGGACTTGCACTTAGAAAAAAAAGCCCAACCCATTAACAAACCTTAACTTCAAAATATGCCATTATAAAGAGGATTTAAACACAGTATAAATATACTGTTAATAAAGTCTTGGCCCATTAATTTGGGAGAACAAAAGACAAAGGGAAACACAAAGAACAAGAATAATTTATCACATTAAACTGGCTCACAACTAAGAGGGGGTACGTTAGGTAGCCTTAGTATTACAAGACAACATGATGGAACCAGTTGCTGTTTCCAGATGCTTTCTGTTCCAGCTACATATGATGACGAGCAATTGTTCTCTGCCATTTATTTTAAGAACTGGCAAAATACTTCTTAATATCCCTTCCAGTCGCACTAAGAACAAAGCTCTCCAAAACATATTAAGTTCTTTCCCTTCCTGGGGCTGGGTAGGGGAAAGAAATCTTGAATACACTTAAAAAAAAATCTCATTGAAAATAGACAATAATGTAAAACGTCTCTTGGTAATACGTTCTCCATTCCACAGGAATCCAATATAATTTGCCAATGTCAGATGTCCAGCTGAAAATTTCCCCAGGATAAATTAATTTTGTATTTTAGCATTTCTGTTAAAGAAATAGGAAGCATGCCTTCAAGTTCACAGATGAGAATACCCTCAGAACTTCCCCCAGACTCTGCAATATTCAGACCTTGGCCTTTTTGTCTGAAGTGAAACAATACACAGCAATGATTTTAAAATAAAACACATCTTTTTTGTTTGCTTTGTTTGTTAGTTTGGGTAGGCCAGGATGAGGCATTACTTTCTGCCCCTCCCCCAATGGTATTCATAGTCACTGTTTTAACTCTTGATGTTACAAAGTCTTAAAAAGGGACAGAAGCTAAGACTGACTTTGGACAGGACAATATTTGCTCAGAAATAAAGTTACGAAAGAAACCACACCAGTAGTGTTAAAGTGTATGCAGATTTCTCTTACATAGGACATCTTCTTGTGAAAATCTCTGACACCATTGTAAGATTTAATTTTACATTCCCTTCATTTGCAAACTAAAATGCTCCATCCCGAAGACAATACTGTTACTAATACTAGTGAGCCTCAATACTGTTTTTTTAAAGAAAAATGCACAGAAAGAAGGATCATGTTACCCTGGACCTTAGTATTTTACCAATAAGTTTATAAATGTATTGATAGCTGCTGGTGGAAAGTAGTAGTTAATTTGATGAGGATGTAAAAATATACAACAAAATATGCAATAAAAATATTAAAAATGCCTGGCTTCAGACAAGTAAGGGTTTTTTCACCTCAGAACAGGAAGGAAAGCTTTGCCAGCCTCATAGCCAGATCCTCCTTGCTGATGGAAAATAAAGCAGTACTATTATTTAATGACACTGGAAGAAAAGGCTCTATTTGAAGTGAAACATGTCAGAAACAAGCAGACTTTCTGATTAAGACATCAATTTGAATTTGTTTTGGCTTGCCGGAGTAAATTCATTAGAAGAGGCATGTGTTTATGAACAATAAACATGATACAAACATGTTCAACTTCACATTCCTGTTTACTTTGCAAGCCATGTTGGAAAGTTGTCAACTATAACACCCACACAGTCCTCAGCCTTTACTTTCCACTGAATTAACGTATTTCCCACAGTGTAGTTATGCCTTAAGAGGCAGAATGACCTGTTTCTGAAGTGGTGAGAGGGGACATCCATTTAAGGTCTATCTGACTAACCAGATGCTTTACAGGGAATATATTTCATCCACTGACGAGATGGAATGAAATTCAAAACTCCTTATCATACATTTTTTCTTCCAGAACACCTCCAATTTCATCCCCAAACAAGCACATTTCAACTCTTCAAGGTGAATGTAAATCATTGTGATAATGTCACAATAAAATAAAAGTTACGTGCTTGAATTCAGCTTGGTGAAAATAAAAGGAAGTGCCACATACAGCAATGCCTGACATGTTGTGCACATCATGCTATTAGTCATAGGGAGACTGTATCTTTAAACAAGAGAGCGTTTCAGTTTCAGTGCATTGTCTGGTTCCTGTCTCCTTCCACATTCCGTATGTCAGCTCCCTAACTATTACTTGAGCTAATCTAAAAGAAATAACCTACCTATTCAGTAGAAGTCTGAACATTTCACTTAAGATTACATTTCTTCCTTTCCATGTCAGGAGTGATAAGCAAAACCCAATACCCTGAACAGAGAAATGATAATTCAAAGAGAAAGAAAATACTCTTGACATTTTAACAATAACAAGTTATTAATATAATTCACTTCAGTTGAAAGAAAGTGGAATACATTTACAATGCAACTGAATAAAGGTTAAGTGTATTTTGTGTTTTGCTCTGCATTAAATATAAATATCTGTCATATCAAATCCTAGACTAGTTGTAAGCACCCTCTTAAAATCTATGTTTCTAGCAGAAAGGAAAGCAATTTGAAATACCCTTCTTACAAATGACAAAATCAAAATCAGGTAGACCTCATATGGAATAACTCAGGAAAAACTAATGTTGCTATTCCTGGCAGACTTATCCACACACTGGGAACATCACAATCTCCTCAATACAATTGATACTATTAAGATATAGTACCCTTGCAGCAGCTTATTAAGGACCAGTTTTCTAAAATAATACAAAGCAGGCCTGTGTCTTCCTTTTTCTTGCTTGTTTCATGTTATCCCTTCCATATTCCACACTATGAAAACTGTATATTTTTCATAAGAAAATATTTAAACAAGAAAAACATCACTGTAGATTTATTCTAAAGATTTTTTTTAAAGAGGTACATGCAGTAGTTACCTACTGTATTCCAAAATAACAAAACAAAAAACCAAAAACATTTAGTAATAAATCAAATGTCATACTCTCTCTCTTTTTAATTTATAAGGATAGTCTGTCTGAAGGAAGCATTGGCTTCTCTACATTTGGAGTCAAGATTGAAGCCACCATGGCTCTATTCACTTTTGTCAATGGTTTCTTGGCTCCTTCCTGGAGCACTTTAAGGAAACATTTGAAATGCTTTTTTTTTTCCTCTAAAACTTAGGTCAAATACTACTTTCCCAAAGGTAAGGGAAACAATGGACTTTAGGGTGGCTCCCCCCTGTACTTTCTTTTTTAATTGGCCACCAATGATACAACACTTCTGTTCTAATGCTGGGAGATACGACCTGCCATCACTAGCAACAGCCTCATTATTTTGAAAAACAAAACAAAACACTAAATGCTCTAGCTTTTGGGGATTTCACACCATTTAGGATTTGGGCATTCAAAATCCCACTTTGGATGTGTACTCCAGGCAGTAGAGTGCTTCAGTCAACGATCAAACTCTGCTTGCTACAGTTCACTTTACAACAGTCAGAAATATGTACAAGGTTACCCATATAGATAACAGCTCCCATAATTTTTTTCTCTATACCCTAATCAGCCACTAACAAATTAATGGGTATAACAGAATAACGGGTATTTGTCAGTAGCATTTCTCTTTCTCCAGCATGCCTTCCTTCAAAAGCTCAAAAGGTAAAGCACTTTGCAGATGTGGTGTAGAAAGGATGCTCAACGGAAGGTGGGAACCCTCAAGAGTCAGAAGTAGACAGGAGTCATGAATGACATTCATGTGCAGAAGTGTTCTTCAACTGAAATGAATTAAATAGAGAAAGATGAGGAAGGAAATAAACAACAGGGAATAGCGCAAAGTAGGGGGGGGAGACACATACAAAAAAAGAAAGAGTTAAGAAGAAGTTCAGCTGCAAATCCATGCAGTTTTAACATATACAAAGGTAATTAGAAAAACATGTTCAGTCTGTAAATGGAACACGCAGCTTATTTTGAACTGTGGTTTTTGCATTAGAAGGACCATTCCAACATCAATAACAGATACACATGTTTACTTACTCTACTGCTATGAGCAAATGTATCTGTACAACGAGTTGAAGGTTATATTTAAGAAGGTAAGAAATGCAGCCAGATCTCACCAAGGACAGATGTCTTTTGTGTGCTGCAGCTCTGAGCAAAGCAGAAACTTGTAACACTGCCGACATTTGCAAGGTTTTAAAAGTCACCAGCTCTGTTCAGAAAACATCTGCAGAAGCCAGCTGCACATGGACAATGCCAAAGAGTAAGGAGAAAACAAGCCAATAAATTTTTCCTTTTAAATCTAAGATGACAGGCTCAAAGGCTGCTGAACAGCCACTTTTTGCTGGGAGAAAGACACATAAAACTTCTGCAATGAAAGTGAAAGAGAAGGGTGGAATGAATACAGAATTCTACTAACGTGGAAGGGAAGTATACACATAGGGAAAGCAACCTCAGTGGGAAACGCAACAAGGCAATTAAAACAGACACCAACTTAGAGAAACACTTTGCAGCCCCATATCTTCCTCTGTTGCTCCCTCTGAAGTGAAAAACAAAGAATGAAAGCAAATCTAGCTCGCTTCCCCACCACAGAAGGGCAGCCTCCTTATAAGAACAGCAGCTGTCCTACATGGATGGCACAGGAGCAGTTGCACAGCAGGAAGTATGTGAGAGAAGGAAGGGTGAAAAGGTCTGCTTAGATATTCCTCAGTCTTCAGGGACACCTCAGTAGCAAATGTCCTCCATACCTATTTGCCTGACCTCCAGGTAGGTATTAGCCTCTGGATTTGTTAAAAGTCCTATGACTTAAAAAAGTAATCAAATGCTAACAGATGTTAAGCAGTTTGCAGCTGAAGCAGCATATTTTCTTTTGGATTTGCCTACAAAGAGAATGAAGGTAATATACAGCAAGGTGGCAGTTTAAGTCTTGCCATGAAGATTAAGGGGATGACCTCAATTTTCCCCCTGCTCAGCTGGGGACTTGGCCTTTGGGCTAGTTAGCTACGCCACAGTCATCCCGTGAAGTCACTTTCAACTCCATTGACCGCTTTTGACTGAAAAAAAAAAACATCTTTAGGAATAAAGTATTTCTTTAAAAATTAGTAAATAAAAAGCTACAATTACAATGCACGCCTTTAGTTATTGCAAAGCGATAGGTAGAGCTCTGTCATGGTTTCTTATTCTACGAAAATTTAGTTTCCCTAGAACACTGAGAGCTAAGCAATTACTTTGTAATTTTTAAATATTTTCTTTTCTTTAAAGAAGCATTTTTAAAACAATTGCAAAAACATACTACTTCAAATACATTTGCTGTTCATAGAATCTTCCAGTGTATGTACTTAATACCTTCTAGAAACACCTTTCCACAAGTGCTTCACACTTAATTCAAGACACATTTTAGGGAAAGCGCAACAGTATTCCATTTCAAAATAAGTTAAATATAAGGGTCTACCTAGTGTTTTGCTGAGTGGGAGAAAGGGGGTGGGAATCACTGTGCATAAATACTGACAGGAAGGAGAGCCAAGAAAGATGTTTTTGACTCAGAAAATAGTGGTGTTTCTTGCTTCTTCATCAACCAAATGGGTTACAAGTCCTGGAGTAAGCCTGCTGTTCCAAAGCAGTGACATCAGGTTTACAAGCATTTTGACTGATAGAATTAAAAGTGACAGTAATAAAAAAATACCCTGATAACTAGAAGAGAAAGGCTACTACCATGTCCTAAGGGAACTAGGAATATGAAAATGCTGTTTCATCACAATTGTGGCATTTTCCTTATACAGAAAGAACAAAGATGAAAGAACACAGAAAAACAATGTTATAAATCAGTTGTCTGCACAAATACATTTTCCAGTTCAGAACCTTACCATTCCTATTTTTAAGTAGTGGCAAGAGACTCAGAAGGCTGAACTATTTTTGCATTGTCAAAACAATATATTTTCTTGAAACCACATTTACATGAAAACTTTCTAAAGCTAGCCATTCAAACTCAGATATACCAAACTTCCTTTCAGAAATTAAATAAGAGGACAACATTTTTGCTGTAAGTATTATAATTGGACATTTGGTCTTTAAGAGCTCACAAATACTTGACCTTGTTAACGATATTCTTTTGGGGTTACTAGAAGAAACCTACCAGCTGTCTGTGTTTTATGTAAGGGTTGAATCAGTGATATCAGATTATAGTAAAAAGAGTGGCCAAGAGTTGAGCACAGAACAGGAATGAAATCTGTTTCTTATTGCAGTTCTTTGTAAACCATTTGTAGACTTTTGTTTGACAAGTTACTCTGAGGCATGATAGAGCCAAACCATGAATACTACAAGCTTGTCAGCTTTGCTTTTTTTCTTTTTCTCTTATTTTTTATCATTAAAAGCCTAAACAATTGTACTGAAAGCTTTTCATAATGCAGTAAAGATGTTCTATATGAGTCACTATTAATCAAAGACAACACACTGCTACTTATGACTAGTTGGAGTTCTACGTTATCACCATCAAGCAGAGAGTCATCTTACGTGCTAAGAGTTCACCCAGGAAGCATTCAGCAAAACCGCTCTGGGTTCTCCTGGAGAAACTGAGTGTACACTTATACTTTAGGGTTTCTGTACCACAGCTGGAATGTGGTAACTCAGGCTAGCATATCATTGCTCACTTTAAACTGGGTAACTGAACAGCTGTATCAGGACAGTATTACCAGCTGGCCAAAACGTGAGCTGAAGACATGCCTTCATATACAGGGATCAGGTCTGTACTTTGCCTCATGATTTTACAGCTAAGGTCCCCAAAGATGACTGATTTTAAATTAGCATAGTGTCTACAAGAGACGCAGTCACACTTCTGACTATTCCAGAAATGTACTTTACAAGGACGCACAAGCTTGGAAAAGTCATGAAGGTAGACAATGTAACTGCTAATTTAAAAAGAAAAAAAAAAAGGTAGAGAAAACTTAGATGACTATAATCATGATGCACGTAACTTCTCTTCCTGAAAATGTCTTACTATGGACATCAAAGAGAATGTGGACCAACACAGTAGCTATGGGACACTAAAATCAGCAGATACAATTATCTGCACTTTTAGTGATAGTTTTTTGTAAGTTTCTGGAGAGGGCAGTTTTGTGTAAGACAGACAACTAGAAAGTAAGAGAACTGCAGTAATTAAAATGGATTGGCCATTTTACAATATTTCTCTTTTTTTCCATTTCAACTTTATACTGTAATTTTTCTGTCTCATTTCTTTCACTTCATATCCATTTCCATTTCCCTGGTTAATGCTACAAAATCCCATAATCTGTGAATAGTCTCTCAAAACTGAATTAAAATAACAGTGTGACAATTAGTCGTTTACACTGAACTTCACTGCAACAATATTTAAAAGATAAAAAATCTATGTAAAAATGCACAGACTAAACAATTTGCATACCAAATTAAGTTGTATAGCATATTTCCAATATTGGAAGCAAGTTACGGTGCCTTAAGAAACATCAAGGATTATAACATACATCAAAACAGTCCTTTCAAATGGAAGCCATGTTTTACTACATCACTGAATGCTGATAACATATACAAATAGAAGGATAATTAATATTAAGAATCTCATTTTATCCTTGAAGCAGAGAATTATTTTTTAGCCAACACAGTACTTGTAAAATAATATTCATTTAGAACAATGATATATAATCCCACATATTCTAAATTTTACTTTTCATTCATAATTATTATATCATGCTACATATTCTAGCTGTTTATTTGTGTAGACCACACAATGGTCTTTGATTACCTCAAACAGCATTTTTTTTCAAGTGGAGAAAACATACTGATTTTTTTTATATTTATTAATAACCATCCACACCCATGAAATAGTTCATTACCCACAGATCTGACAAGGGTTTTGCTCTTGGTGGTGGCGGTGAGGTAGGTGTGTGTACTTTTATTTTGTGGGTCTTTCAGACCTGAAAATGGAACTTGTAAAAAAATCCATGGGGTTGTCGAAAAGGTAGCAATTTCTCTTCATATTGTGAGGCAGCAGAGTTCTACCTATAATACCAACTTTTGCATTGATACAGTATAATAAAATACTTCAGTAGATAATAATACCTGTTAGAAACAGGTATAGGGCCTAATGCTTCATTATTTTGTAGACAATTTACCTGATTCAGCATAAACACAGATAGCAACATAAGGCAATGTCATACTCAGCTTGTAGGAAGAGAGTAGTGATAGCTGTGATGTTACGGATAGCAGGCTTTCTACTGAAGTTACCTCCAGTCACTAATTCATAGCGCAGGGAGGTAGAAACCTTACCTTCATAAATCTGTGGTAAGTGCTGAGCTAGATATTGCTACCCAGATCTTGAGGCTGTCATAGGCTGTTCTCTGAAAAAATCATTACTCACCAACACATGGATGATAGAGATGATTTGAAAAAAAACAAACAGTGATAGCAAACAAAATCAGAGAAGAGCATTATGCTTCAGTGAAAATCCATGGTGCAGCAATGTTCTGATGCTGTGTGTAATGCTGGATTTGTGTCCAGAAGGACTGAGCTACAAAGAGCAACATAAATGATCAAAGGTTTCAACATGCTATCTGCCTAAGGAGTTACCAAATGGATAGGGACTCTTCACTCTGGACAAAAGATGACTAAGTGGGGAAGGGTTTGCCAGGAGAACCTACAAAGTCACAAGCCACTTGAAGAAATGAAACCGAACAGACTTTCCTTAAACTTCTACTTTGCAAGAACTGGCAAAGCAAATGAAACAATGGAGGTGCTGCCTGCACCCCACGTCCCTCTCCGCTCCCTGCCCTCCCAAAAAGGGCATTCTTCACACAAGGCACAGTCAAGCTTTGGAAATCCTTGCCACAGGGCACTGTAGTTATTAGCTGCTTACAGGCAATCGTGAAGCAACCAGACAGCTTGATGGAAGAGGAAAAGACCACCAGGCTATTGAACTAAAAGACCAAAAACTCTGAGCTACAGGTTGCTGGAAACTGAGACCTCGTTTTGGAGGAGGTGTCCTCACTGTGGTGCTGCACCATTGTGTCCTCCATGCCCTGCAGGCACCTTGAGGTTTCTGCTCCCAGATACTGCCCTGACAGACTTTGCCCTCAGACTGTAACAAGAGTAACATGATTTTATAGAATAAACCAACCAGATACCTACTGCATATCTCAAGGTGTTGAGACTGTTTTTACCCAATAGATACAGTAACATTAATGCAGAGTAAGATTGAACCTAGACAGGAAAGATTATAAAAAATTTAAAGCAATACGAAGTCTTAAATCACATGATTGCCCCCAGCTGAGGAGCTGAGCATGTCACAGTTCAGACTTCTCTAGGTATTGAATCCTTTACATGAGAGACTGCCTTTCTTCTAGGGCTTTTTGAAGTGAATAGGTACTGCTCACAACTACACTTTCAACTCAACCTTTTTTTTCTTGAATTGACTGTTATTTAGTTTCTGCACTTTATACTGTTCCATCCCAGATTAGCAATCTCTGCCCATATAATTACTTCCAGCATCCTAATGTAATGGGTCAAGTTCATTACTGCAGGTACCACTTAATTCAACCATGATCTCCTACCAGTTCCCAGTTCCAAATGCAGAAAGATACAATTTTAAAACTTCCTTTAAAATGCATTGTACAAAATAAATGGTGCACAGGTTGAGAAGACTTCCACAGTATCACAAGCTGTCAGGAAGGAGAGAAAGAGAGAAAGGGAGGGAGGAAAGAGGAAAGAGGAAAGAGGAAAGGAGAGAGGACCTGCTGGCTTAACTGAAAACCAAGCAGAACTCCAGAACATTTTAAGAAATACATAAACTACCTCTGAGGTCTCCTATTAAAAGACTGTATATTATGAAATGGGCTCAAAACCATCAAGTTTTGGAGTTCTACCTGAACAAACCCCATAGCTCTTCTTTCTTCTTGATATCTGGGTTGAACAATACCATTTATCAAAATCCAGAAGGACATACTACCTTAAAAGCAAAGACTTAATCTACAAGACAAAAATAACTAAAAGAATCTTCACCCTTAAAGATAATTTCCTCTTATTCATAACTTATTAACTAGCAATAAAGTGTTCAGACTCTGGAAAAATCAGAAAAGATCTGTTTTCCCACTTTCCAAAACCAGTCCAAAACAACTCTCTTAGCCCATTTTGGCCAAGTTCCCAATAAAAATCAAGACATCTCATTCTTCTTGCTTTCTCAGTCATTTTGGAATTTGTCAGTGACAGACACCATAGTCGTTGTTCAGCCCTAGTTAAACACTGTTACTTATACAAATTTAATATATAACCTATTCAAAAGCAATGTGTTGAAAACATTCTTCCAAACCATTAGCTGCCAATGAAATATCAGCTCTTCCACATTAAGCTACATTACATTATGGTGTTGCTTCACCTCTTCACAATGTAATTCTCCACTCAGAGACCAAGGATGCTGCCAATCCCTTACTCTTTAATCAAATCTGAATGCTTGAATGTTTTCTCTGGCATCTGCTTGTTAGTTTGGCCTTGCACACGGTCCTGTTTAACTCCTGTGTGGTTTCTGTAAAGTCTGACAGGAAGTCTTGGCATGACTACGGCTCGTATATGTGCTGAAGTTATTATTGTAGTATTATAAAATGTGTTGTCAACTGGGAATTAGCAAACCAGCTAAGATAAAATAACTGTAATCCTGCACCTTCATTAAAACTGGATTCAAACTGTGATTATCAAAGAGGAGGAAGTATGGGCTCGCAGTTAATGCCACAGCTATATGCTGAAAGATTCAATTCCTGGTAGTCTCAAAGATTGCTTGCTGTGCCTCTTAGAGCCATGAGATTGCAGGCACTTGCTGATAAAGCATCTAGTTACATTTGCAAAGATTTCTCAAAAGGTCTTTGCGTATCACCAACTTTCAATATTATGCAGGCAGGAAAGCTAGCATTTTTTAAAAATTTAGCACATATATATTTACCTTGGAAGCATTGAAAGTTGTGTGTTCTGACCAGTTTTAAGCTGTAAATTTGGAATAGCATTGCCAAATCTACTTCACTGCCTTGTTCAGAAGATAATTTTACCTGAGAGCCACCTTGAAGGTTTTATGGTCATAAGATATGGCTGTTCTGCACAACCATCCTCTAGGAAAACCGCAGAAATTATCTCAGTACAAAGCAGTTCATTTCTAAATTATTCTGACTAAGAAACTTCTGGCATCACTTTTGTGAGATTTGCTGTAACAGGAAAGATACATGGCTGGGAAAGATTTTTATTTTTTTTAAAATACTAACCATTTTCTTTCCTATTTCAAGTACGAAGGCGGCAAGACCAAACGCATAACTAATAAAGCATATTTCTCCCTCACAATCTCTTCCCCAGAATCTCCACCAGTGGAGATCCTGGATTAACTGCTTCTATAGAAGTCTGAAATCCATCAACACATAAAGCAAATTGTTCAAGCACAATTACTACCATACCAACTGCAAATTGTTATGTTGTTTCAAAAATTCTTATATGCCAGGGACCCTTTAGGTGAAGGGGATCCATGCATAACATGAGAGAAACAGCGCACCCCTGAAGCATCACACTAATAGGAGTGCCATGGATGTAGCTGTTGAAGACTAATTAATCATAGAATCATAGAATCATAGAATAGTTTGGGTTGGAAGGGACCACAAGGATCATCTAGTTCCAAACCCTTC
>VWZZ01004622.1:652222-671038 GCA_013399095.1 Psophia crepitans | reverse complement strand
CCCTCTTTTAGTTTAAACCCATTCCCCCTTGTCCTATCACTGCACTCCCTAAGAAACAGCCCCTCACCAGCTTTCCTATAGGTCCCCTTTAGGTATTGGAAGGCTGCGATTAGGTCTCTCCGAAGCCTTCTCTTCTCCAGGCTGAACAACCCCAGTTCCCTCAGCCTGTCTTCATACAAGAGGTGCTCCAGCCCTTTGTGGTCCTCCTCTGGACTCACTCCAGCAGCTCCATGTCTTTTCTGTACTGAGGATTCCAGATCTGGATGCAGTACTCCAGGTGGGGTCTCACAAGAGCGGAGTAGAGGGGGAGAATGTCCTCCCTCAACCTGCTGGCCACACTGTTTGTGATGCAGCCCAGGACACGGTTGGCTTTCTGGGCTGCCAGCGCACACTGCTGGCTCATGTTGAGTTTTTCATCAACGAGCATCCCCAAGTCCTTCTCCTCAGGGCTGCTCTCAATCCAGCAGAGATTCAATCTCCACCCAGCCTGTAGTTGTGCTTGGGATTGGACCAACCCACGTGTAGGACCTTGCACTTGGCCTTGTCGAACTTCATGCAGTTCGCATGGGCTCACCTTTCAAGCCTGTCAAGGTCCCTCTGGATGGCATCCCTTCCCTCCAGCGTGTCAACCGCACCACACAGCTTGGTGTTATCAGCAAGCTTGCTGAGAGTGCACTCAATCCCACTGTCCATGTCACCGACAAACATGTTAAACAGTGCCAGTCCCAGTACCGACCCCTGAGGAATGCTGCTCGTCACTGATGTCCACTTGGACATTGAGCTGTTGACCACAAGTCTTTGAGTGTGGCCATCCACCCAATTCCTTATTCAGAGAGTCGTCCACCCATCAAATCCATGAAACAGGGAAAGAGAATGATAATATCACCTCCCAAAAGGCCTGAAAGAGAGATCAGTGTCACCTGAAATGATGGTGTGGATTGGCTGAAAAATCAGAAATCCAAGCAGAGCTCAAAAGTCACTTTCTTTAGGGTTTGTCAAAGAATTGAAGGAAGAAGAACATGGATATTGAATGAAAGCAAAATGGCAATCTTAAAGAGAAAAGTCTAACCTTCACTGAATTTTGCTTTGAAATTATGAAAAAAGAAAACCTCATTAATTTTTCCCTGTTGCGCAAGTAGGTGAAATTATTTTATATAACAATTTCATTGCTTTTTCCAATGAAAACAACGTGTAGTTTCTCTCTATTAATGCTAGTCAAGAGAAGTACCGTTAGAAATAGCAGAGTCTGATGAATAATATTTATTGTTTTTATTGTAATATAACTTGGAACATTTCTTTTAAAAAAATGAATTTTTATAGATTTATTACATAAGACTGAAACACTAAAATTCTTGAGGAAAATTAGCAGAATTCTCCTAGAAGCATCTCTTTTTACTCTTTCAAGAGGAATCTGCAGTTCTCTAGTACAAGCAACTGATTCAGCATGTTCCCCTATTTTATTTTGTACCCAAGGCACAGTGTTCAAAATTAAATTAAACTTTTAATTCCATGCTAAAAATACAGTTTCCACTAGAGGCAACTCTCTCAATACATTTCAGTGGCCAGAATTCCTATAGCAGAAAGTGATATCTGGATGTAGATTTTAGTTTGTGATGATTCTAGATGTCATCAAAAAACCCACTTACAGTCAAGATACTAAAACTCCATCTCTTTCTGGATGATCTTCTTTCTCAAATGGAGGAAGACCCGTTATGTTCAAACGCAAGAGCTTCTTGGCATACTCAATAACTTCTGAAGAGTTTACGGAAGGCTATATACCAAACTGCTAACTCATCAGTTGAAAATTTTTGAGGGAAAAGATGAACTCGGTAACTTTTCTACAGCATGGAGAGTTCTATTTTTCCAGAACTGGGAGTCCTTCAGCTTTAGTGCACCTTTTCCTAACAAGTCAAAAAGCAAACACCATTGTGCCTTTTCCCAGTTATAAGGCCTGACTGTGAGTTCACAGAAAGATAAAGCAAGAATAAGTCTTATCTACATTGACAAACATTAAAAATCGGCATCTATAGATTCATAGAAGGCTCTGTAGAGCTCTTATCCACTGATAACTGCTTTCTGTCTTTAGCACTATTGACCTGAGCTTTGTACTACATTAAGGACTGCTTTGCTAGTGCGTAATTTTATGTTCCTGCACTTTTAAAAAAATCTTTCTGTCATCAATTTGGTTCTTACTGTTTCCACAATATGCTTCTCAACAATTTCCACTTGGATAAGAAGTCTCCTGAACTCAGAAAAAGCTGAAGACATTCTTACAGCTACTTCATTTCCATAGCCATTTTATGCTACATGACTAATGTGGGGACACGGAACCAAAACGTGTTTTTATAAGCTAGGATTTCTGGCGATGCACGTGATTCCTGACAGTTATAAGAGCATTAGTTAAATTCATTAGTAATATTTGTTTCTCCTTGAAACTTCACTAAAATTATTAAAACTTCAAACAAAGCATTTTAATATACCACTTGTCAAAAGTGTGGCATTTCTGTAGATGTGGCTTTTCATGTCGTTTTGCTATTTTGTCAGTCAACCATCTTATGTTGGGGCTGCAGACAGGCACTAAACAATAGCTAAGCATCATAATTTATGAAGATGGAACACTACGGTAAAAGCAGTGCCCACCAAGAAAGCCCATCAGCCTTTGCAACTTGTTTTCTGCCTGAAAAGATGTCTTGAGCCTATATCCAGAAAATTCTCTACATGTCACCTGCAGCTCTTTTACAGCCCCAACCTACCACAAGCAGGAAGGGCCTACAGTGCAAGTGGTTTATCACCATGCTAATAATTAGGAGAGAAAAGACCTTTTTTTTTTCTCCAAATACCAAGGGTCTCAATATCACCAAAATGGAATGCAACATTCTTACTTATCTCTGAGATGAGAGAATTGAATTTATAGTTTGATTTTCTTTTTACTCCATATATATATAACATTCAAATAACTAACTAAAGTCATGCCAGGAATGTACATTTAGATAATTACAACATTAAAATTACTATCTATAGATTAAAAACTCAAAGTTATAAAATGTAATAAAATAAACAAAATACACCGCAGAAGTTGATTCTTTGCCAGCATGAAAATTCATTAGTGGAACTTCTTGTAAGCTCCAGGACTGATCTCCTGTATTTCCAGAATCTACACCAACATTAGTCTGCAGATCACAGAAAGAATGACTTTACAAATGATCTTTGTAATTAACATGAATAAAAGGTTAACAGCACTGGGTACACTTTTTTTTATTCAGGAGTAACAAAACTCCACATAATTTAACAGAAAATGCTACTAAGCTTCATGTTAACTGAAAATATATACATATATATATATATAATTTTAAAAAAAAAAGTTGTATTTTGACCTTTTCTGGGTAATCCCTTCATAACAGTCTTTCATATTAAACAAAGAAGTTAACTAAGATTAAGTCAGTGAATTCAGCTGCAGAAAAATGAAGAGTGGACTATCTATCATCATCTGTTTCAGACAGGGAGTCCTTTGTGAGCATCAGAAGACATACATACCTTTGTCATTTTAATGACATTTTATTGTGCAGCACCTGGCACAATATAGTCTCCATTACATATGTCCATAAAGATAGCACTACTGCTACCGATAATAAATGTTCATGCTTCTCCTTCCCCACCCTCAGATGGGGTCATACAACATACTGCACTGTACACTGTCCACCTGTTTTTTTTATACTGGATTATAAAATCATAGAATCATAGAATATCGCTAGTTGGAAGGGTCCATAAGGGTTATCGAGTTCAATTCCCTGCTTCTTGCAGGACTACACAAAACTAAACCATATGACTAAGTCCAGACACCCCTTGAACTCTGATAGGCTTGGTGCCATGATCACTTCCCTGGGGAGCCTGCTTCAGTGACCAACCACCTTCTCAGTGAGGAACCATTCTCTCCATAAGACCTCTCTACCCTCAAGGGATGCCACGGTTCCTCCTAATTTAGTACTGTTGGCAAACTTAATGTACATTCAACTCCTGCATCCAGATCATTTTTAAAAACATTAAAGAGCATTGGTCCTAAAACTAAGCCCTATGGAACTACCAACAACTCTTTCTTGATTTTTCCACACATTTTTAGTTTTTCTTATTGTACTTCTATCTAGGTTGCTTTCTTGCTTTTGGAATTTTATTTATTTTTAAGCATTTGTGAATTTTTTTCAGATTAAATACAAACTTACATAAGATAGTTCTAGTTGCACAGAATTCTGAATCTTTGGGATAAAATTTCAAGAAAAAGCAATTAAATGCTCAAAAAATGGTCATTATTCTACCTAAAGACCTGTTCAAATTAACAGTCCACTTACAGTGCATGGTAGGTACACAGGGAAAATGTATTGCAGAAAATGAAGAAAACAGGGTGAAGTTTTAGTTCACGCTTCCTTGCCAAACAAGGATCAAATATACCTGACAAATGTGTCTGTAAGAAAATGACCTGAAAGACCACCAGCAATGGAAAATCCATAATATCCCCCAAGTAACATATTCCAGTGTTTCACTGTCATTACCATTGGAAAGGTTTTTTGTTGATTTCCTCCCTGACCTTTCTTCCTTCTTGCAATCTGAGCTCATTAGCATTCTCCTCTCCACAGAAGGAAAAACAAGTTGTTCTTTTCCTTTTAGCAAACACTCTTCTAATTATATAAATAATTGATTCTCATTGCTCTCCCAACCTTTTATTTAAGATAAACATTTACAAGCCTTTCAATTTTTTCTCACAGGTCACATTTGCTAGAGCACCGTTCTCTTCCGGATTCACCTCAATTTATCTATGACTCTTCTTAAGCACCCAAAATCAGATGGTTCTCTGGTAAGGGCTCAAATATACTTCTTAAGAAGCAATACTGTAACCCATTCATGTTTCTTTTGATACGAGTTAATACCTAACATTTCCTTTGGGGCACCCACCCTGTACTTGTGGCGTTCCTATGTCAATTTGTTAGCTTGTTCTCTCTTGAGCTTGATCTTTTTTCCCCAGACCATCTTTATAATCTTTTTCTACAGTTAGTCACCTCTAAATGTAAATAAGAAGAGTTTTCAATTTTTGTGAAACTTTTATGCTACTTACTACTGCAATATTTTCAATCAAGATGGTGTTTTCCTGGCTTCCCTTTTAGGTTACCACATTAACCAGTACCAAAAGTTGGTGGTATTTACTGCAGCTTCCCTACCCAAACTGTTTGTCACCTTGCTATATTTTGTTTCGACTTACTTTGTTCTCAATAAATTGAGGTTAGTTACTACTCTTTTCCTTGTTATTTTCCAGATGGTCAGGATTCTAGGAACTGCAGTGGCTTGTTGGTCTGTACTTCCTGGATCTCTCGCTCTGTTATTAATGTAAAAATAAATGCTAGTCACTATGCTTGCCATTTTCTAGCACTCCCGTTCCACAGCTGTCCTCCACCATTTCTGAAAGGCAACTTCCATCCATTCTGAAATTGCTTCAACCAGGTCACTAAGCATGCTATTATGAAGTTTGTCAGACCAGACAACTTGAAACCAACTAATTTATTTAAGTGCTCCCTAATCTGTTCTTTCTGCAGTTCAGATTGAAACTTTTGTCATTGGTATTAACCGTGTTAACCATCTGCTCCTGACTAACCTTTTTGTGAAGACTAAATGCAACAAGGCATGCAAATCATTTGATGGTTTTCAGTTTGAGAAGGGAAAGGGTTTCCTTTTCCCTTTAACTTCCTTTTACTGATATTAGACTCTTAGAACTTACAATTAACTTACTTAAAAATGCTTTCTTTTTACCCCTGGTATTTCCTGTTAGTTAACCTCATTCTGTGCCTTGACTTTCTGACTTTGTTACTAGATATTCATACTGTACTTCTCTTCCATCAGAATATCAACGAGATAACCAAGTTTACATTTTGTGTTCACTCCTCTCTTGAAGTCAGTAAAGTGCAACAAGTTGGCCTTACTTACTCTACCTATCTGTCCTGTGGCAGCTCACTGTAGCTACTTTTTTGTCAGGCTTTCCTCCCATGTGACCTTAAATAACAATTCTGACAGTTCACTGAATTGTGCTTTCTGAAAGTTCATGATCTTTATTTTGCTTTCTCTTTTCTTCCCTTCCCAAGGACCATAAAATCTTACTTCAGTTTCACTCACTCGCAGTTCACAACCTCAGGCAGTTCTAGATTTGACTGCCCTCTCTCTGTACTTGCTGCCTCCACTTTCTTTAGCAAAAGAAAGCTTTCACCTGTCAATTCCTGTATTTTGTTGGACAGGCTAGGTCTTTACTTGGATTTGTTAAGATTTGCCACTGAACACTAAGTTTTTCAGTTGGTGCTTTCTACATTTTGGGTTGCGTTTGTTGCTTGATATTTATATTTGATATTTGATATGGGTTTGTTAAAGATTTTTGTGTAAACAGACAAAAAATAATTCACCTAGACTTCTACTGTGTAAGTCTGCGTCTTTTACCATAGACTTTGAACAAGTCTATGCCCTGGAAACCTCAGGGCAAGCATATTGTGTTCTTCATGTTCAAGATCACACTTCTTTTTTTCCTGAACAAGCTATGCACTTCTATATTAGCATTCCAGTAATGAGTAATTCCACAAAATCTGCTATACTATTTAAATGATATTAAGATTTACAGCTTCTCCTGTTTATAGTCCACGTTGTTTCATTTATGTGCTGACATGTAAGATGTTATTTTTACTAGCTTTCATGAATGAACTAACTCAGTTTTGTCATCTTATCTGTAAGACTGTTTATGATCATCCACGGTTTCATGATCATCTGTGCTTTCTTCTTATACCCTGCTTCCTGATCTTCACTGCAGTAGTCAAAGCGCTGAGGTGCTTTGTCCCTATTTTTAGACGTATTCACTCTTGACCAGCAACCCATGAAACATCACTGCAGAACATTTTATATGTATCTTTGGAAAATGCCAGAGTAGTTAATGCTACTCCAACATCTGAGTTCAAACTACAGTATGGGGTCTGAGGGGTGGGTTTTCATTTGTTTCATTTTTTAAACAAAGCCAGGAGAACTGAAAGGAATACCTATATTCACTTTCCAAGTGAACATAAGTGAACATTGAACATTATTTCTCTATTCAATTATGAGAAGGTGCTCCAGAAGCTCATTTCTTTTCTGCTAAAATCAGTAAAATCTGAGAGTAATCTTCCCCTTTGATTGGATTATTACCTAGTTGCCTATTTCAAGACTTGTTAACCTTTCTTTGAAGCAGCTGGTTACTGAGATTGTTGGATACAGTGTACTGGACTAGCTAGGACCCTGACATCATAATCTGTATAACTCTTTTCTGAGTGGTCCTCTTCAGGACCATTTTTTCACTAGAGGCCCAGATGCTGCTCCTAACACTGGATCCCAGGAAAATTACTTATTTTACACTCATAATTTTCAAGACAGCACCCTGAAGAAGTGTACTGGGTCAGGCTGAGCTGGAGTTAGTTTCCCGGTACCAGCCCTTGCAGTGCTGTGTGTTGGTAGCAGCAAGGTGCTGATAACACACCAGGGTTTTGGCTCCTGCCGAGCAGTGCCGGCACACATCAAGGCTGTGTCTCCAACCCTTCTTCCACCCCCTCAGCAGTAGGCGGGGGGTGGGCAAGGTTCAGGGAGGGGACACAGCCAGGGCAGCTGACCCAGACTGGCCAAACGGATATTCCATACCCTATGACGTCTGCTCAGCAATGGGAAGCTGAGGGAGAGGGGGAGGAACGGAAGGCATTCGTTTTTTAACGTTTTGTCTTCCGGGGTAACCACTCCACTTCTGGAAGCCCTGCTTCCCAGGAGGTGGCCAGACATCGCCTGCTGATGGGAAGTAGAGAATAATCTTTTGTTTTTCCTTGCTTTGCTTCCGTGTGCGGCCTTGCTTTCGCTATATTAAAACTGCCTTTATCTAAATCCACGATTTTGGAGTTTCTTTTTCTTTTCCATCTTGTTGTTTTTTCCCTCTCCCTTCTCTGCCCTGCTGAGGAGGGGAGTGATAAAGCGGCTTGGTGGACACCTGGTGTTTAGTCAAGGTGAAACCACTACAAGAAGGCAAGTAGTGACCAGATGAGTACCTAAGTACTATTCTTTTGATATGTAGACAACAAGAAAACCCCACCGCATCAAAGACTGGCAAGTACGCCTCAGCACAGCTGATAGCACTTTACATACCTGACAGCTACCCAGATGTCAGTGACAGTAGGGAGTGATGATAGGTGCACCATGAACCAGTAGCAGATGAAGAAACCAAGATTCTCACGTGAAGAGCAGTTGAGACTGCAGAAAACGCAGATGAAAATATCAAGTACTGCGTATGATTACCATAAGTCACACAAAAGGCACACAGCAAATCATAGAATCACAGAATCATTAAGGCTGGAAGCGACCTCCAGGATCATCTAGTCCAACCGGCCCCCCACCACCTATTACCCACTAAACCACGTCCCTCAGTACCACATCTAACCTTTCTTTAAACACCCACAGGGATGGTGACTCCACCACCTCCCTGGGCAACCCGTTCCAATGTCCAATCACCCTTTCCGAGCAGAAATTTCTCCTAATCTCCAACCTAATATCAACCAATATCTCAAGGCCTTGCAGAGTCCCTAAAGCACAGGAAAGCTGTGAACATCTGCATTACTGAGGTGATCACGCATTTGATGAAGGTGATAGAGATGACAATGAAGAATAAGAACAAGAAGCAAACAGCTTCAGAGAACACTGGCTACGGTAAAGTTTCCATACACTAATTCAAATCTCAACTCCACTGACAGTTCTACGGAAGTATACAAGAATTGTTTACTACGAACATCACCATATCTAAGCATTTAACTAAAACCCAAACATATCAATGCTTCCTGTAACAACTGAACAGAATACAAGTAATCTCTGAGTGTATCCCTTTCTAACTTACCCAGTCCTAAGAAGATTAAACTTCTAGATTGGTACTTATGACTCCAGAATGCAGCCTGTTTTTCCGAAGTCCCCTTTTAACCTAGTTTACACATTGTGTTAGGCCGAACAGCACCTGCACAATACAGGCTCAGTATTATTGACAAATTCTAAAACCCAGAGGTTTGCTTTTTACCACAAAAGTTACAAAGATGGTTCATTGTCAAGAGCAAGCAGTAACAGCTGTTACAGATGATAGGAAAGGAAGTCTTTGTCCAAGAGAGCACAGGAACAGCTCTGTGACAAAAGTCAGCTCATATGTGTACCATCAAAACTAGATTGAGTTTTAAGAGTGTTTTCAGAAGTCTGATTAGCTGGTGTTTTTTTTGTGCTTTATTCCTTCTCCCCAGCCCCTAGAAGGCCTGTGAAAGCAAAGAAAGATAAAATCTCTTTTGCTTTTTAAAAACACTGAGTAACTTACCATATTCGTCTCTTTTATTACTTACATTGCTAACTGGTTTCTCTAATGAAATAATCAGGATGGTGTCCAACTTACAGGAGTAGCAATGGCCAGCCTGTGTGGAAAAAAAATCCACAGTGGATCCAACGAAGCGTAAAACAAGGGTAGGAGGAATCTCCCCTAATGGACTTGGTCCAATTCTTATCAGGTCTAACTTCCCATGCTGACATGTGAGGTTTGCTTGTGCCTTACATAATCAGCATATGGAACAAAATTGGTCTTACTTTTTTTCAACAAATACAGATTATTGGGCTTCACAACATAAGCTGATTGCATCAGAGTTAAACTCCATGTGCAGCAATTATCAGATTAATTAACAGATGCGATGGACAGTGACATGTACCCTAGAGAATTTTGGGGGAAGGGTAGGGGTTGGAGTATTTCAGCCACTGAAATGGAGCAAAACACAGTGCCTGCTTTCTAGGAACTCCCGTGTTCCTTGAATGGGAGAGTTGCAACATTCTAGATATGTAACTCAAAATTCTCGAATGGGATGTAAACATGCCTCCTCAAAAAAAGTGGGCTTCTTAAACTTTTTATCTCAAAAATAAAATCAGCAGCTGCAGTATATTTCATAAAATGTCTCAAGTGAATAAACCTCTTCTTTATTCCAAAATCAGGTTTTAAAATTAGCCTATAATTTGCATGACATGTCTTCTCATGTAGATGGAGAAACAAATCAGACCTACCAGTTTCTCTTTTGTTGCTATTTCCCATTAAGAGCCAAAATTTGTTCAAATTCTCTTAAACCAAAGTTGCCTTTCAGTCTCCCAGCTTCATAATTACATGAGAGTCAATGCAACCCACAGAATGAAATACAGAGATATCTAACAGGTAGTCTAGCTTCCAAGTTTTGTGTCAAAGTCCAAAGTGGAGAATGCCCAGCCATCTTCCTGTGACCTGGAACCAATTCCTGTCTTGCATTCAATATCAAACCTGTAAAAAAAAACAAACAAAAAATGGTAGGATTTTCCTCCGGTGCTCTTCTCCACTGTAGATGCAGTTTGAGTGGAGTTATGCCTCTGAGTCGTAGGAGGAAGTGCAACTTGAGGCCAAACGCTCACTGGACTTCTATCAAGGACCTTCAGAAACTACTGCTGTGCAGTAGGTCTCTAAGATTTTCATGTTTTCTGTGCGGACTGTCATCATCATGTTTATTCTCTGTTAGCAACAACTCCTACTGGCAGGTGAGAACCAAATGAACTTAGCCAGGCAGGCCCACTCTGGTCACCCAGGCTGAGAATGACTACAAATGCTACCGGTTCATAGCACAAGGGTACCACACAGGAAAGTTTTCCAGTTTCAGATGGTTTATCAACACAAAGCAATTTGCTCTGAAAAGGAAAGGTAAATTGTAAATTCCTCACACACTATAGATCACTGCATCAGCTCTTTTTTTTTTTTTTTCAATACTGGGGCTTCCCTATTGAGAATGGATTTCATGAACATCACACAACAAATGTTAATCATACCTCTTCCGTCAGCTTTGTGCCAGTAAAATCAATTTGCTCATGTCACAGTTCAGAGCTTAAAATGCTTCCTTGTGAAATTATTAACTCTTTTTATAAAAAGCTTCATGGCATTTTTAAATCAGTTTATGTCCAGTATGTTTGCTTTCCCAGAGAAGCTATTCTGTGAGATCTATTTTTAAGAGAATTCTTTTATTAATTATAGCAAAAGACTCTTCAAAACTTGCTTAACTTTTAAAAAAAAAAAAACCCACACAGGATGATTGACCTTTGTGTAGTTCAAAATGAGCAAGGTAGATCTTGATAAAAATGTCAGTAAGTAGTACTTTTTCAATAGAAAAAAGTACATATCATGACAGAACCTAGGGGACTGGGGAGTAGAATTTATCCTCTACTTGAGGTTTCAAATCTATATCATGAAGTCTTTCAGGAAAGGGAAAATATTTCTCTTTGTTCTTACTATCTTACTTTGTATTTTTCTTCCAGGAGAAAAAAAAAAAAAAAAAAAAGAAATAGCAAACGTTGCAACTTCCTTTTAAAAAGAAAAAAAAAAGAAACAAACAAAAGTGCATTGTTATATTCATCCTACTGTGGATTGCTGGTTAAGAGTACTCTTTTAAATAGAATTTCATTCAGAAGATATTTACAAGAGATTTTGTAAAATCCACGTGATGTCTGATATCCATATCTTAAAAAGGAAGCAATCTTGTGGGAGCTTGAAAGTGCAGAGAGTTTTATTTCCACCCATTAGACAATAATGCTGTAATTTACCTTGTCAGCCCAAATCTGCTTTAATAGATGCAATCTTCACATGCCGCCCTTCTTGTTCTGTCAAAATTACCAATGTGAAATTAGAAGGGAAACTGATGTCACTGCAACAACAGTTTGACATCTTATTTTACAGTGGCCTGTATAAGTGACTCGACCTAAATGAGCAACACGATCACAATGAAATATCTTGCCATGTGGTTTGCACACATACTTTGCCTATCAGGCTCTGACATAAAACCAAACCATTTTACAATAAGATATCGAATTACTATTGCAATGATATTTTGCTTTCTAAAGAACTTCCCCACCAAGAGTGTAACAGAAGGGGAAAAACAACCAAGTCACAGTTCTTCTAGTGGTTTGTAATTGCAGCCTCATTCTGGGCACAGTTGTAAGCTGCATTATCTCAAGTGTTCCATCTAACATCAGGCTGCCTACTATCTCAATCCTCTTTCTCTAGGCTGAATCATGTCAGGTGCTGTCAATCAATTCATCAACCCTTAAGATGTACAGCCAGACGTGGGAGCGGACAGATTCCCTCTGTGATAGAAGGCTACCCCCGAAAGGATGCTGTGCTTCCAGACAAGCAGAAACCAGCAGTGACATGGCTAAGCTGACCGGCACCTGGCAGAGGATGACAAACCAGGACAGTCCCACCAGCATCCATCTGAAAAGCCATACCTAAGAAGCGCAAAGCAAGAGAACCACTGAGAATTGACTATACCACTATTGCAGTGCCCCTGGACAATCTGCTTCTTAACCTTGTCTTACAGTTTCACCCTGAATTATGAAGTCCAAAAGTACAGACAAACCCATCACTGGTGGCACCCTGAGCTCTGACTGAGGGACCACTGGACATATGGCTGGTAACCAGCCCATGCTATCTTCCTGCCTTCCAACAGAGGGAGAAGGAGAAAAATGGTGAGAAGCAATGATGCTTAAAAAGAAAACAATTGTTAAGTATCGTTTTAGACCCACATTCATCCTTCCTAAGTGCTTAATGGAGTCACTAAATCATCTTAGCCTTTTTCTGGAGTCAGTAAAACAGTGGGCTGAATTACCTGCCAGATTAAAGAGGTACCCAAAGGCAACAAGTCACCTAATGTCAGCACCTCAGGCAAAAGGGAACTGATTGGGACAAAGCCACTTACTACTTACTTCAGAAAGTAACGCATTCTATTCAGTTTATTAACCAGTGATCTACACAACGATGAATTTAGGCATATTCTTAGAGGCCTTCTTCAACCATCACCAGAAATAGCTAAAAAGACATGAAACAATTGACTGATATTATGACTACTTCATCTGCATCTGTGGGATGGATATGAACTAAAGTTACTGGAAAGACAAAGGAACATTTATTGCATTTGCAGGCATTTTTCACCTAAGTGTGCCTCTATTAAATTGTGTTTCTCACTACGAAAAACTGGAAATTTGCATTTGCTTTTCCAATGAGGCTTTGCCTTTGGTTTGGCTCTAATATATGCTCACTTATTTCAATAAATCAAATTTCCACTCAGAGCTTTTAAATTATACTTTAATTATTAAAATTTTAAAACTAAGGTATTTCACCATAATCTTACCAGAATATTCCATATTAGGTATACATTAAGTGGACTACATGCGTGCTCCTTTGGAGTCGTGTGTGTTTGCTATGCATAATACATAAAACAAGTAGATTAGAATAGCAGTGAACTCAAAGGAGCATTCAGTGCAGAATGTGTCCTGACACTATTATTTCTATTCAAATAAATCTGTTGGGGAAAATTCTGTGTAAGCAGAATTACATTAGAAAGCTGTTTCAAGGGAAGGAAACAAAACTTTTTTAAACTATGCAATGCCACAAGAGATATAGTCAGCTGACACCTTAAAACTAGGAAAAACTGTAATTTCAGAGCCTTGGTAATCTTTCATATAGAAATCGTTTTCTCACAGTTGCTTTCAGGGAACTGCGATCGGCAGAATTCTTGCATACAGTTAGTGTAACCTTGGAAATGTCTCCGGGTGTTAATTATTATAGCAATTGCAAAAAGGACAAAGAAGTGTGAACACATATTTCTTTGAGAAAGGTGTCCTTAATCTTTTTCTCGAGCAGAATTTCATATGAACTTCCTTCCAGTCTTTCTTTACACTTGACAAAGAAGAAAATTATCCTTTCTGACCTTCATTGTAGATACTTAAAAACGAGATAAAAAGTGTTTTGCCAATATGGCTACTCAATCTCCCGACCAAATCATACCACTTCCTTCCACAGGTCTTGCTACACCCCTCAGAGGAAGCACAGTGGTTAGTTCATGCAACATTGCCATCTGCTGATGAAGTGTTTTCATTACATGATGAGCGTATCGGACAATGCTTTACAAAAAAGAAAACTAGTCAAGTTGGCTACTTTGCTTACCCATGATTGACCAATTTTGAGTACTCAGTAGGCAAGGTAAAGGACTTAGATGTGGTACTTAGGGACGTGGCTTAGTGGGTAATAGGTGGTGGGGGGACGGTTGGACTAGATGATCCTTGAGGTCACTTCCAACCTTAATGATTCTATTCTATTCTATTCTACAGGAAACAGGCAGTGTCTCTTTAAAAAGAGATTTTGTTGCATGTGTAATTCGTACCATCCACTACAGTGAAACTGTTCTGTGACTGAAAATGTGTGTTCACACCCCGAGAAGCTCCAGCTGCATCTGCTGCATCATGTGTACAAATAAACCTCATCAGAATAGTGGAAGAAGTTGCACAGGTTTAAAACAACCAACCATAACTTGCACTAGTGCTTTAGCAATGGAGAAGAAAACAGAAAGCATGATTTTAAGAATCTGAGGTGCAATTACAAAAGAAATAATTGTTGCTATTGCATTAGAACAATTGTTAGAGGCCAGAGAAGTGAGTAGTCACTTGCTTTTTTTTTTTTACCCCAAAAGAATCTGTGTTGGTAAAATTCACAACTTGACATTATTACATCACCGTACAGAAAAATTAAAAAAAAAAAAGTTACATTCATTTTTTCTCCTCTAAATAAGTCACTGGAATTGAGGGTCAATAACCCATATCAACAACTACACACTTGTTACGTATGTGAAACAAAGTACACAAAAGTGATAACAAACACACAGACTGTAGGCATATAGAGCAAAATTCATTTTAAAAATCAGTGATAAAAATGTGAAGAGTCATACACCTTTTAAAAAAACCCACAACAAACTCCCAACCCATCTCCCCTCCCCCCCAAAAAAATAATAATAAAAACACCCAACCTAAAGCATTGAGTTTTTCTTTGATCTGGTAAGGAGATTAGGCTCACATCTCCCAGTGTTCCAGTAACAGTTGACAAATTTAAGCTAATTTTCATGGAAAGCCAGAATTCAGAGATAATCAAGCTCCTGCAAATGAAAATCAGAGTTCTTCTGAAGGAAAGACATGCCTTTCCTATCATTGTATGTTTTGTTTCTGGACAGACAACCAGTTAGAATACATCAGGGACCAACTGTGTCAACCCTACACACTGAAAAGAGCAGGGGTGAGTGCAGTGCAGGGAGAGAAGAAGAGTTGTGGTCAAGGTAAGCTTGGGAGAAAGATCCTTACGTTACTTCCACACTCAGATCAGCTGAGCGCAGCTGGGAAATACACAGACATTAATAAAGATAGAACAATCTTTTATTAAATTCTAGATAAGGAACAAGAGTCAGACCTGGAGAAATGGATCAATTGAAGTTACAGAACCTTCTAATGGTGGAAATGTAGAGCTTCTTTTATGGGCTGGTACAAAGAAACTATTTACACCAGCAGACCTTAATGTTCTCTGTGTCTGCAAACATTGCTTGTTCAACTTGTCATTGAACAGTTACACTTTTTTCTCTGTCAGTCAAGAAGTCAAAACTCATTTTCAAAACTCAGTGCTCAAGATGCATTTTTTAACTCCTCAAATGTCAAAGTAAAAAAAAAAAAAGCCAAACCAAATAAACCCTAAAAACACCAAACCCACCAAACCCACCATGCTGCCGTGGTGCCCTGATCTACTTGCAAAGAGTATCTTTATTCATTGTATATACTCAAAAGCGCATGGAAATGTATACACTGAAAAGCAGGTGGAGAACCTGCCATGTGACGTAAAGACACCACAAGCAGTTATCAGAAACTTGATATGTCAAAACTGTGTGGAATTTAAGTCAAGGCATGGGTAATAACACCATAAAAACATGAGGTGCTCTTGTTGCATTGGCATCTTATTGCTTTTAGAATTATAACAGCCCATGACAATACTAACTCAAATTAATAAATTAGAGATAGGAAGCCACAGATTTAACACTGAGAAAAAGCACATGCCTGCAGCGGACAAAATTTGCCTGGACTACAGAATACTACGGGTAGCTTAGGCAGCACAACTTGGGAAAAAATATTTCGAAAGGGAAGTTCCTCAAAAGCTTTCCCGTCTCTGTTCCGTGGGATGAAATACGAGCTACATAAAGGTAACACAGCAGCTTGCTTGTGAGCTCTGGAGTGATTTTGGATATTGCCAAACCTGGAGGGAAAGCATCTGTCTGCTGCTGCTTTGTCTTTGACAACTATGGCAATATTAGGATGCTTCTTCCCCCACCTCAGGGCACAGGAAAAAGTGAGAAGATTCCTGTTTGCTCATTTACTGCAGCTGAAGGTCTCTGCTGATCTGGCCACATTTTGATCGTCTGCCTACAGTAGTTTTTTGTATGCCTAGACACTGCTGTTTCCGCTGGAAGCAGAGTCACTACCAGAAGCTTATCGTCACTAATGTTAGTAAATGAACTTCAGATGGAGACATTTCTGCTCTTTGCTGAGGAGAAGCTAAATAGGAAAACAAATCACCATGGGTATAATTCTTGATTCATTTGTACATACAATTATTCAGTTTGCTTAGGCACATACATGTTCTGAATGAACAAGTCATGGACTTAATCAAAAGCTGATTTGGGAAAGAGGAAACTTTTGTTTCTGATATTTGGAAGCAGTGTTACAGTGGGACTGACATGGCACATGCCACGCACAGCACTTCTGCCTTTGTCTTCTCAGCTTTGCTCTCCCAGCTTAAAACCAAGAAGAGGAGGCAGTTGACAATGGAAAAAATTCAAAACAATGAGCTGTATGGAAAAGAACAAAAGGAAATGCTTGGTTTTTTGAAAGATGGTGAAGGTAAGACTCTCAGGGAATTCTCGGAGCAAAGATTTCCTTTAAGAGTCAACACATCTCATCTACAGATCCCATGGAAAGAGACATTCCATCACAGATTCAAGATCACTAAAATCCTCTGAAAGCAAATTTCGAATGGGAGACTGGTGACGTCAAATAGCAAAGTGTAGGGCAACACGAAATAAAAGTCTTAGTTGCCCAATCTTGTATACTTTTTATTATTTTGATGTAATATAAAGGCGCTACACAGGGGGACTCGCAGGTCTCTGTACTTGCCAATGCTCCTTGTGCTAGCTGAGGCCCTTCTGGAAAGAATGAAGACACATCTATTATGTCAACGTTGCCATTTAACTCAACCACAAATTTACTTTCCCCAATTCACAGATCCATGCACCATAATGGAAGGTGCCATGCACTCTCCTGTTACTGTCAGATAGGATAATGTTGGAAAAGCAGCAAGACAGCCACTTAAATAATTCTGCAACTAGCTCTCTGCTTCTTAATTCCTCTCATAATTTTACAGGCTGCTGATACTCAGTTTAAGCATTTTGACATGGCTTTAAAAAAAAGACATGACCATCAAGGAATAAATGCTCAAATACATAATAAAGCAAAAATGAGCCTTTTAAAAATGGCAGATCCACCTCACTGGGTGCGAAGAGCCAGCTTCAACTCATACTGCCAGGAGTGCAAGCAAGCATTAGAAAGGGAACCTAATTAAGAAAACTGACTGGCACTTGGTCTCATTGTTGGTCTTTTGGTGTAGGGAGAAATCAATCTAGCACAGAAGACTTGACAGCTGTATAACATAAAGGGCACTCTGCAAACCGATGACTAGGTGCAGACTAAATTCTGCATTACGCATTCGGAGCGGGCTCTGCCAGCATTAAATCAGAAAAACAGTCAAATACAGGGAGCCTTTGAGCCCACAGACTAGTTGACTTTTGCAGGCCCTACACACAGCAATTTATCCTGTGTTTCACCCACAGTGAGAGAAGCGAGCTGTTGCTTTTGGTGCAGTGCAATAGCTTGGTGAGTTAAATACATCCTTCTCCAATGAGCAGATTTTACATGGGAGAAATGTGAGCAAACAGTGAATATTATTTCTCCAAGATTCATCTTCAACCAACAGAGACATTCATGTGTACAGTACAATGGCAAAATTTTAATTCCTTTCTATTCCCTATTTATGTCTGTGCATTTGAAAGTCCAAGAGGTTACTTACAGAAAAGGAAGTGAAAAGGCATATTCACATGCATGCATACAGAATAAAAGCAAAAGCAACACAAAAGTAAAGATAACTTGGATTCAAATCAAATAGTCTGAAAGACAGTCACATCATGAGGACATGGTGTGGAAAAACAGACACCAAGAAGCAACAAATACACAGGATGATGCAAAACCAGCTTTTTTAACAAGATGTATTTTAAACATCTTACATTTAATTTGTAAGTTAAAATTGTAATTTATCCCAAAGAAAAATCAGAGAAAGGCACCTATCATATGTTCCTTATATAGTCTGTTTACACCATCTATTTAGACTACAGCTTTGGAAAGCTTTGCAATCTCATAGAATCATAGAATATTGCGAGTTGGAAGGGACCCATAAGGATCATTGAACCCAACTCCTGGCTCCACACAGGACCAGCCCAATCAGAGCAGATGACTGAGAGCATCGTCCAGATGCTTCTTGAACTCAGCCAAACTCGGTGCTGTGACCACCTCCCTGGGGAGCCTGTTCCAGGGCCCCACCACCCTCTCGGTGAAGAACCTTTTCCTGATACCTAACCTAAACTTCCACTGATGCAGCTTCATGCTGTTCCCTCAGGTTCTCTTGCTGGTCACCAGAGGAAGGAGATCAGCACCTGCCCCTTCGCTCCCCCTCGTAAGGAAGCTGTAGGTCTCAATGAGGTCTCCCCTCAGCCTTCTCTTCTCTAGACTTAACAAACAGAGGGACTTCAGCCTCTCTTCATACATCTTCCCCTCTAGATCCTTCAC
>VWZZ01004622.1:625261-651416 GCA_013399095.1 Psophia crepitans | reverse complement strand
GCCCCATGGACTTGTATGGATCCAGATGGAGCAGCAAATCCCACACAAGTTCGGGGTCAGCTGGGAGCTTATTGTTACTGCAGTCCAGGTCATCAACCCAGGGTTTGTGTGGTTCCGGATTCCATCACCAACATTGAAAACAGAGGCAAAGAAGGCATCTCTGGACACGAGTTTCATCCTCCCATGGCTGTAAGCAAGGCATATTGGTACAGAACATCACAGTTTAAAAAAAAAAAATCTGTATATCTGTACCAAAGTGCTACCACCAAATTAGGGCCTCTTATACTATCGTCAATTAAAATGTTTGCAGTTAAAGCACACACGATGAGAAGCAAAGCTCATGCAGCAAGTCAGTTAAAGCTGGGTAAAAAAACTCCACATTATTTCTTTTTTTATTATTATTTTATTCAATTTTTCCTGAAAGACATTAAATTCCATCATCATATGGCTTTCCGTCACTAGAAGCAGATGCTGCAAAGCACTGCTGGGAAGTCAGCAGCAACTACTCTTGTCCCACAGCCTAAAGCTGCAGTTGCTAGCCCTCTATAGTAAAGAGGCCAGACACAAAAACTGTGACAGAACACTGCATCTGAGGCTTCAACTACTGCCTGTGTCTATATTGACCTCATTCCTAAAGAAGAGTGACTTTTAAAAAAAATAGTTTAACTGATGCTCTCATGTGTATGTGCACAGCACTAACACCTAACAGTCCCAGTGAGAACTTTACTACACCAGCACTGTAAAAATGCAGCAAACTGATCCTTTCCTGAAAGCTTCCATCAGCCATTAACAGAAAATAAAGAAAAAATTTCAAGTCGTCTTTATATTCAGCAATTGAATTTATTAACTGTTGTGATCTCCAAAAAAACCTAACCCAAGCCATTGAATTTCATCCTGCATTACCATGCTCAAGTGTTTTGGGTCATCTTTGTTTAAAGATGACACTCATCTCTGAATTGCCTGATGAAGAACTTCATACAGTCTTACAGAAAGAATTTCAGTGCTTAGTTCCAATGCATTTAAACATGTGGGGTTTCTTTCTAGATACAATTTTATTGCCAGTCAGTTTTTCCCGATCTGCATTTGTCTTTATCTATTCAAATGGTGCTGATTTTCTCTCTCAGGGACTGCGTTGCCAATCCAAGTCCTCTGATAGTCTGAAGTCTATCCCACACAGTGTCCTGTAGGACAGACAAATCCCAGTTAGCAGCACTTGCACTGGTCAATGGCACAGTATGATTTGGCAAGTATACATTACCTCAGGTGCAAAAGCAATATAGCTATAGCTGTGCACTGCGCTAAACTGATCACAGAGGTATACCAACGCTGCTTCTAGTTCTGTTCTCTGGCTCAGACACTGCTGGCTTAAGCAGAGGTGTACATGTGGAAAGGCGATGGGGACAAGAATGGAAAAAAAAGCCTTGTGGGTTAAGATAAAGGCAGTTTAACAGGATTAATAATGATAATGCTAATGCTAATGATAATGATAATGATAATGATAATGATGATGATGATGATGATGATGATGATGATGATAATAATAATAACAATAATAATAATAATAATACAAGTGATGCACAAATGCAATTGGTCACCACATGCAAAAGGAAAACAAAACACTCTGACTCCGAGTCTGTTTCCAAGCAGTGATCCCACCTCCCAGCTAGCTCCCCCGGTTACACAGGGAGCAAGACGTTACATGGTTGGGAATATCCCTTCGGCCAGTCCGGGTCAGCTGCCCTGGCTGTGCTCTCCCGGCATCGTGTGCGCCTGGCTGCATGTGAGAAGCTGAAAAGTCCTTAACTTAATGTAGACACAGCAACTACCCAGCAACAACTAAAACAATCAGTGTGTTATCGACATTATTCTCATACTAAATTAAAACACAGCATTGTACTGGCTACTAGAAAGAAAATTAACTCTATTTCAGCTTAAACCAGGACAGGCAGGCATATCATTTAAGAAACTCCCTTCTTTTATCTAGGTGACAAAAGCTGTTCATTATATTGCTAAACAACTTGAATCTTTGGTCCAAAAAAATTAATTCAACGTGATTTCATTTTGATTTCAGAACTCACACACACACACACCATCAAGCAGGGTCAAATCTGCGTGTTTAATTTTGTAGCATAGGATCTAGTTTAGGCTTTCTTTCCGTACTGGGGAGATAGGGGGGAAGGGAGAGCCATTTAGAAGCCTTTTTATTCTCCTGAAATCCCAAGCACACCACTTCTTTGTTATCAGTTACATTAAAAGCGACCTCTGTCAAATGGACAAATTTCCCCCTGCAAACAGAGTTCTTACCATCCAATCTCCCATTTAGGGATGTATTGCTGAAATGCTAACCAGCACCTATTCCAAAAGATCAGAAGCCTTGATGAATTTTTTGATGCTCTCTAATCAAATAGGTTTTCACAATGGGCAGTCAGAGAACAGACGATGTGAAAAGGGTTTTAAACATGTGCTGAGAGAAAAATTTGCAGATCAATGACAGTGGACAGAAGCTGAAGTTAAAAAGACTTTTGATCACATCCCCTACAGCTTCTATTAGAAATGAACTTAATATATTAAATTTAAATTTTGATAGCCTGAAGAACAGAGGAATATAAATTTGAGGGTTTGGTTTCACTCATTAAAATGGTAAGAGCTCATCTGCAAAACTCAAAAATAGACTGCATGTCAGGTTCTGGGGTGTTCAAAAATATAGCCCACAGGTTTAGGTCTGACCCAGCTGAGGCTGAGAGATCCAACAGAGGGAAAGGAGGACTAGGAAGAGGACAGCTCTATGCTAACATCTTTCATCTTACCAAATCGTGATAGCTAAAGAGGCCAAAAACAACAGCTTCACCAGTCTCAGACTAGAACCAGCTTTCACAGTCCACTTGCTAGGACCAGCACCATCACATAAGAACAGAGTGTATTGCTGCCTGAACTTTGAGGGTAGGCACCCAGTTTCAGACAGATGCTGCATCATGTACTGAATACCACGCTACAGTTCATATCTCAATCAGCAAGCAAGCTAACTGTCTCAGGGATAGCTGTATGGTAGCAGAAGGAGTACTACCATTTGATTATTCCATTTTGAGTGCACTCTCAGCAAGTTTGCTGATGACACCAAGCTGTGTGGTGTGGTCAACATGCTGGAGGGAAGGGATGCCACCCAGAGAGAACTTGACAGGCTTGTGAGGTGGGCCTGTGCGAACTGCATGAAGTTCAACAAGGCCAAGTACAAGGTCCTGTACATGGGTTGGGGCAATCCCAAGCACAACTACACAATGGGAGGAGAATGGCTTGACAGCAGCCCTGAGGAAAAGGACTTGGGGGTGTTGGTGGACAAGAAACTGAGCATAACCCAGCGATGTGCACTTGCAGCCCAGAAAGCCAACGGCATCCTGGGCTGTATCAAAAGAAGCATGGCCAGCAGGAGAGGTGATTCTGCCCCTCTAGTCTACTCTGGTCTTGTGAGACTCACCTGGAGTACTGCATCCAGCTCTGGGGTCCCAGTACAAGAAAGACATGNCTTCCAGGAAGACATTATAGCAGTCTTCCAATACCTAAAGAGGACCTACAGAAAAGCTGGAGAGAGGCTGTTTACAAGGACATGTAGTGATAGGACAAAGGGTAATGGCTTTAAGCTGAAGGAGGGGAGATTTAGATTAGATATTAGGAAGAAATTCTTCCCTGTGAGAATGGTGAGGCACTGGCAGAGGTTGCCCAGAGAAGCTGTGGTGGCCCCATCCCTGGCAGTGTTCAAGGCCAGGCTGGATGGGGCTTTGGGCAACCTGCTCTGGTGGAGGATGTCCCTATCCATGGTAAGGGGTTGTAACTAGATGATGCTTGTGGTCCCTTTCAATCCTAACCATTCTGTGATTTTCCTTTTTTTTTTTTTTTTCATAATCATGGTTTCTTCTGAGGCTTTGTTTCTTCTGGAGCAGGACTAATTTAGATTCCACTTCATGGAAGTTTTCAGGCCACTTAGTGATTCTTAGCACATGAAGGTTTTGCTCTGTCCCTAGCATCAGACACTTGTACTTATTTGGGTCCAGAAACACAGTATAGTAATTCTGCAAATCTAATGTTAACTAGTCCTTATATTAAAGTCTTAATCACTGAATTAATGTATCAGTCAAGAACTTCAATTTATAAATTATTTTTACATTTTTGAAGAATACATATCCAGCCTTCATGATGGGCTGGAAAAAAAAAACAAAACCTGAACGTGTGAAGAAAAACAGGGGGATAGGAAGACAAAAAATATGTGACTTCAAAAGTCTTAAATATCAAAAGAGAAATAACACTGGATGATCATTAAAACCTTTTAAGACTAAATAATAGGGGTGGGAGTACAGTTTTAACTACTTCAAACTGGCATAGTGATTCTCAAGTTTGGGAAGCTATATAATAGCTTTTCAAATTATTATATAAACATATAATGTCATACACTTAAAATATTGAGGGTTGGGGGGTTTTTTGCCTTGGAAGAGCTTTGCCTTTTGAGACCATGCATAAGATGGAAGACCAGGAGGATCTTGTCTTGAGAGTATGGACAGCCTTGGAGCACAACCTGGGACTGAAATGAAGTTGTTAGATGAAGTGAAAAGACAATGGAGAAACACCTTTCTCTTTCCTTGTAAATGCTGTTTTGACTTTTGAGTCCCAAAAACTAGAGGAAATCAGGAAATTGTCCTTCCAGAAGTTGAGAAGGAAAAAAATTCTTTAATTGTGAAATATGAACTACTGTCCAGTTATTTCAACACCTATTTATGGTAAGGCTATCTGAAGCTGCAGAATACATGTGAAATAAAAATAGATACTCTGATATTTGCATGGGACACAGAGTATTTGTTTATACATAAAGCTTACCCTCTCTACTCGTCATGAGCAAAGCTTTACAAAATGAGTTTCCTAAGAGACAGTTTACTGGGGAAAATTTGACCTTTGAGTTCTCTTCAAATCCTTCAGAGAAACATCAGCTAAAAAAAGCATATTGCAACCAGAGAGCTCATTCTTAAAATCTTGAAACCTTTTTATAGAGCCATCTGCCTGCATTTCCTTGCAGCCTATTTTCATAGCTTTTTCTCAGCAATATCTATACACCTGCCCTGTGCTAGGCTAAACTAGAAGAACAAAAATAAAACATTAACAGAGATGAAAGGAGATGAAAGGCAGAAGAACATTTAGGGACAGCTTGCTTTGGGATGTGGCCAGCAATGGGAGAAAAGAAACTGGAGTGCTAGCATATTAGACAGTGTAATCACATTCATTAGAGCGTTAAAAGCAACAAAAAATTCAGTGAAGTTGAGATATGAGATGCTGTTTTGTGAAGGACTCATCTCATTCTGTTTTCCAATCCACAACTTCTCAAATCAATCCTACACCATAACAAAAACAAGTGGGTTACCTGCCTAGTTATATAGAGGCTGTCCAGAGCTATTAAAATACCCAAATGAAGGTTTTCTTTGGACTATGAAGAAAAGAAGGTGCCTGTCATTGACCTGTTTTCCCCAGGGAAAAGCTACTGGAAAACCTAATTGAAATATCATCCCCCTTTTCTTTTCTGCAGCTTCACTTAAAACTTCAATAATCCCAAATCTGTACGTAAGCAAAAACTCTCATGAGTGTACAGTCCTAAAGATAAACAATTTCCTAGACATACTTGAATCTAATGCAAGTCAGCCGTACACTCCCAAAAAGAATCATTAAAAACATCAGCATCTTTTTTTGGGAAACACTTGCGGAGTTGTTGAAAAATGCACTTTGCTCTATGCAGATGTGGATGAGTGACTTGAGTCTTTATTTTTTAGTCTCTACTACCTAGTGTGAACCTCCTTGTCCTGCCACTTATGCACTTCCCAGTACCTGTTCTTTTGAGCAGCTTATAACATTGTGTTTAATTAAAGCCTCGGGCCCAACAAATATAATTTTCTTTATCTTCTCCTTATTAAAATTCCCTGGTTCTTACTTCAAAATTCAGGCATATTTAGAACAACATATGCTGTATTACTAGAACTATAATTTTACGTGAATTTAAAGAAAAGAAGAGCTCTCTTTCAACACTTCTGTGACAGCTAGGTCCTGCTGACAATTTTAAGATCAGCAACTTGGTATTTAAAAGTGAACTGAGCTTTACATATGAGGTCAAAATAGTCCAAATTAGCCATTGGACCACTGTTCTTTTGGGAAAAACCTTCAACACTATTTGAAAGCTTTACTAATTATCTCCTTCCTGGTAATTTTATTGGTTTTTTCCTGTATTTTTATTTTTTGGCTTACTTAAATGTCCAGATGCATATTAAAGCAGTTTAAAAAGTACCACCTTTCAGAATTCCAGAATGCAAACGTTTGCTATGGAGCTCTGAACGTGTCAGCATAGAAACAGAAAGGTGGACAAGAGTGGCCGTAAGCATCTCAACAGGGATTTCCTTGAATTATTTAACCATTTCACTTGACCGGTATTTACATTTTTTCCCTCATCTCTGTGTCACCTAATAGAGGAGTCTCCTGCCAGAGGAATACCAGCCAGTTTGTTGGAAAGGAACAAGCGCTGGAAGGGCTGCATGCCTCACTGTATGGGAACTTCTGAGGCAAACCAGGGCTGGATTGCCCAGCACATGTGGCCACCAACAGTGATGACTGAACCTTGCTGGTAGCAATATTTACACAGCTCAAGAGCCAAACCTCTCCTAGCATAGGTTTGGAAACAGGTGAAGGTTTGCCAGACTGCAGTTCCCACTTTACTACCAAGTAATAAAATGCATATGTGCCTGGCAGGCAGACACAGACACAGTCCAAGAGCTGTACAGCCCTCTGCCAGACCAGGTCTGGGGCTGCTCCTGCTTACAGAGACCATGCTATGACATCAGCTGGGATCCACTCTTACTTACTAGGGTTTTAGTTGGGTGTATTTACTGTTAATCTATTAGTGTGTGCTGAAAAAGTGGGTCCCCCAAAGTTTGCTCCTCCAAATTTTTCACCCTGCCTTTCTTCAGATCCAGTAGTACCTGCAGTTTCTCTCTTAGAGACCATGAAAAAGTCAACAAATAATTGATTTTCCTACTTCTCACTCATTTTCATGGTAGTTTGGCATCTTTTCAAAATGCAACACAAATGATTTTTTTTTCTTTTTCTACAAGAATGACGTTTTTCAGTTGACTTGTGTATTGTTCTACTGTGGGCAGCTGTTACAAAGGGAAAAAAAGAAGCCTTGGTTTCTAAGTTACTGAAAAACACGGACTAAAACGAATAACACAATGACTAATTCTACAGTGAAAGAAAAGCTGGATCCTCCCTAAGGATACCAGCAATGTCCCAGATCACTCTACCTTACATTCTGGAGATGGCTCTAGCTGGTTCTTGTCTGTTTCACAATACTGACTAAAGAGAAAGCAAAAACCTGATGGTCCAGACTAAAGTTCTTACCACCCAATAAAGCATCACAAGCTTTTCAATGACTGTTTAAGACTTCTACACAAAACAGAAAATCTTCAGTGTACCTTTTCTTCAGAACACACCATAGTCAATATTCTGGAAGGTGAAATGTACATAAGATGCACTGAAGCTCTCTTGATATTGTTAAGCAAACCAGGGCAGGATCAATGTGCTGAAATAAGAACTCATCCCAGAGAACATCAATAGCCTACAACAGGTGGTAAGTTAGGTAATCTTTCCTCTTCTTCCAGGCAGAGGAAATTTAATTTCACGTCCTTAGTCAGCATCCTGCTGATTTTTAAGACTATCTCCCACCAAGAACATCACAAAGAGAAAATCATCGTAATGAATTTATCCCCAGTCACAATTACTCAGTGAATCTGAACACCACGAAACAACCTACACCTCTGGCACGAGGTCGCTGCCTTCCTCAAGGGGTAGCCCATTGTGGACATAATGAAAACCTTCATATTAAAATACAATACAGCTCATCTACACTGGCCTCTAAAAGCATACTGATAGAACTCAGACCTCAATCCAAAAATATAACCCTCACACTCCTTTCCCAATCTGATACTGCAATGTTCTTTCAAATAGGTAGACCGGGGGGGGCGACCAACAACAAAACTAAACAAACAAAAAAAAACCCCACACAAAACCACACCAAAAAACCAAACCAAATATAAAACTCTGCCTTCCCACAACAGCTTAATCTTTTTTTTTTCCTGTGAAGAAGTACCGGTAATAAGAATCTGGAGCTGCCTCAACAGCTGCAAACCTCTGTTTTACCTATTAAAACATAATCTAGTTCCAGGAATGTCTTGACCAAGATGTAAAATTTTTTATGGGCAAGATATCCAGACCAAATTTGAAAAGTATTTTTAATCACTGATGCAGCCCAGAATAAAAACTGACTAGGTTATATCTCACACTCTACAGCTAGAATTCAGAAAAAAAACCATTATTTTAAATAATTTTCTACACTCAGATTCCTCTAAATCCACTAAATAAATTAAAAAAAAATATTTCTTACAATTCTAACATCAATTTAAGGATTTTATTCATTGAGGAACAAAAGAAAAATAAAGAAGGAAGTAGAATAATGTTTTATGTTTAGGTTTAAGGCAAACATATTGTCCTCATTAAACATTTGACAGACTTCAAGTACGAGCAGCACAATACTGGCAAGCTGCAACCCAGGCTGTGTTTCAGTCACATGGTTAATGTCATGCACTAAGGATTTCTTGATGTTTATTGTAAGCTTTAAAGTTCAGAGCAAAGACCTTTCTTGAGGAGGACAGACACTTACATTGTTAGTTTCCTTTTGACATTGTTCAGAACTTCATTACAAGTGCTGCTGGAGAGACTATGGCCCTCGTTCAGAAAAAGCCACACTAAAATACATGCTTGCTATTGAACTTGCTCTCACATACTCCCAAAAAGGCAGCTTCTCCACAGTCAGCACATTTCATCACACACTTGTTCATAGCCTCCAGAACTATAGAAAACAGTAACATACAATGATTTTTGCATAGATGCTTGGAAAAAAAAGATGATATTCAATTTAATATTCTGTCAGACCGACTTAGATGAACACTCCTTATAAAGATCTAAGAATGATCATTTAGAAGTGTTTAAAAACATACCACAGTAGGCTCCACACAGATAACATGACAAAAAACATTGTCTGGCTGAAAAGGAGTCTATACAGCATCTATTAACTGTTTTAATCCTCTTTCTTTTTGGCTGTGAAGCTTGTCACTGAGACACAGCCTTTTGTTTTTAATGAATATGAAGAGGATGGTCTGAAAGAAACTCTAGTGAGACAATCATTAGAACTACCTGTGTTATAGGGAAATACATATTATTCCAGCCAATGCCAGTAGCACAGACTAGGACATACTCTAGAGAGGAAAGAACAAGTTAGAGAGAGATTGTAGGCAGAAGCTTCTGCCAGACAACTCTCTCTCACTCACACATACACTTTCCCTCATTTAAAATTCATGAAGATGAAGTGCTGCTTTTGTTTCCTGTCTCCAAGATGAGCCCTAATACTCTTGCCAAAAGCAAGCTAACACAGTGTAATTGTTTTTCATCTAAATTGCATGTCCAACCTGCTTAGTTTTCAAAGAGCATTGCTGATGATGCTTTGATACCCAACTGTCAAATCACAAAATACAGGGCACACAGGCAGATGGGTATGATGAGAATTTTTAATCATTATGTCTCTCAGCCAGTTTACAGGACGTAGAAAAACAGAGGGAAACATAGGAGAGAAGAAAAATTCTTTGTAAGAACAAGATGGTTCCTATTTTTATTAAGAATAACTTAGAAAAACAAATAACGAAAGAAGCAATTCAGAACAAAGAACCCCTGAGGTGTTTTTAATCTGTTATATTCCATACAGCTAAAAGGGCTTTTTGAAAGGTTACAAAATGAAAGAGAACGGTCTGAAAGCACAAAGGCAGCTTTCTTTTTTAACAAAGATACAAGCCTTTCTTCTGAGAGAAAAGTGGCTTCAGATTTTGATCTTCACAGAAGGCACTTGTAAATTGTTAAACCATAAATTAGAATCTAAAGTTATCATCCCTTAACTTTCTCAAGTTCATAGACATACCTGAACTGTCCACCTGCACTGACTTCCTACTTTTCTTCTTAGGCATCCCGTTTCATGTCATCTAAACAGATCTGTGAGACGCAGCTTTGAGAAAACAGATCTGTATGGGAATATATAAAGAAAGCCATGAACAGTCACATTCTCAAAGCATATCCTTAATGATAGTCATTATGTATGGTTGATCCATACACTTCTTTCTGTTATCTGGAGAAAAAAAAAAAAAAAAAAATCTTGATGTGGTTTATCATGCCTGTTCCACTTAATCTAGTACCTTCCCAGCCAGGTTAAGCTATTGTTCTCTAATTACATTCTCTAAGCTCTACAGAGCAGGGGCCAGGTATTTGTGCATGTAAAGCACATGGCTTCAGCAGCTGCATCATTTCTGCTGGCTCTCTGCAGCCTTAGCTTGGTCATACCCAGGCGCTGATGGTTCAAGGAAAAGCAGGGCATCCTGCATCACCAGTGGGTGAACCTGGGTAAAGAACAACACTGCATGGCGGAAAGAGTGCAAGTAGGCTGTGTGGCAGCACGAGATGATCACAATATGGATCTAGACCTCATTGTGAATTAAGGAAGGAAAGCAGAGGTGGGGTTTTTTGCCAAGATAAATGAAAGCAGATGTTTCTTCTTTTCTTTTTTTCTCCCCTCAAAGTTGTAAGAGCTACTGTGATTCTTCTGTTAAAAGAAAGCACAAACATCAGCTTCGTATTTAATACTAATAATATTAACACCCTCCACTACTCTCAAAATTAGCCAAAAGACATTAGTTTTCATGTTTGTTTCTTTCTGACACACACTTTCCATCTACTTATGCACACATGTATACTCCTGGCCTAAAAGCCACAGAGATCAAGAAAATAAGACCACTTACATTTAATGAAAACTGTTCAGAGAGAAATTGACTCAGAACATAAACACTCAAACCTACTCTTACCGTCAATTTACCACCTCAATATCAGCCAGTTGTGACTTCTCTTTGTCACAGCTGACATATTCATGGAATGGGAACAATCACACTTACTTTCCCACGCAACATCAAGGCATGTTGCATTTTAAGTGCTATTTTGACAAAGTGCTTAACATTTGCCTGCCCAGATAATTTCACTCTCGCTAAGGCATAATTCTGCAGGGTGCTTATACACCAACACTGGCCATTCAACCAAATGTTTAAAACACATGCTTAATTTAGCTGTATTTATGTCTTTAAATATTGGCCTTTTAGCTCTGACACACTGATTAGCAAGTGTTATTAAGTAAAGACTTGCTATTTACAAATTACCAAGTATGTACTTTGACTTACATAAAGAGCCTTTAGTTGCAGAAAACCTTGAAATAAACCACAGAAGGTACCTTCATTATTTAATCTTCTCTGTCATTAGAGAAGAGTGAACAGCATGATTTAAAAAATCAGTATAAGGCACCAAACAATCTGCTTCGGAAGTAATTGATGTGCACAGAATGCATCCAGCTAGAGAAGTCCCACAGCCTATTAGCAGGAACATAGATTCCGCATTTCCCAAAACCTGTCTGACCCTGGGTGAAGAGATCAAGGAGGCGGGCAGAGCAAGTCAGTGACAGTCGTAGTCTGAACTTCACATGAGTGCTATTGATCTTATTGACTGGGTCATGGAAGTGCTGCTGTACATTAAGTAGGGAAGAACAACTGAAAATTACATTAATTCTAATTGTTAAATCAATATTTAACAGTGTAGTTGGTGGCAGTTGACCTCAGATGCACCTTCAATAAAACAAAGGTGAACTAGATAGGCAACCGAGTAATCTTAGCGTGAAAGATGAATTTTAAGACCCTGTATAAACGTAGACGTTCCTGTGTAAATGTAGACATTCCTTACAGCTACTTCATTTCTTGCAGCAAGAAAAAGGTTCCTGCCACCACATTGTATTACACGTGAAGAAAGGACCTTCTTCACCTTCTGCAGTTTATTTTAAATGGTCACTCAGACAACCACAGACAAAGAATTGGAAGAAATCAAAAATCTTAATATTTCAGTGCCACGTGGCTTTTCTGGTATGTTTGTGGAACTATTTTGAATCATATTTCAGAAGAAGAAACAAAACAGTCACAGTATTAAGATAGGACTCTGCCACTGATAGGCTTGTCTGACTGGTTTTTACGCCTGTGTATGTAGGGCATTCCTCTCTCAGGTAAATGAGCTGCATCTTGAACTGAGCATCAGACATTGTCTCCACGCGACAATTCTGGGGAGAAACAAAAAGTCTGAAAATCACGTAATACAATACACTACACTTATTTAAGACAATCATCTCCACCATTTCCATGTTTTCAGCAGGGAGAGAAGGCGATCAGGCCTTCTGAATCAGCTATTAAAGGCCATATTCAACTGCCATTTTATTGCCTACTAATCCAGTGCCACGAGGTCCTTCTCCAATCTCTTACAAGTGGCCTTCCTCCTTACCAGACTGAACATCATCAATTCAATGCAAGCAAAATACTAACACACTTATGTAAAGCATATAGAGTGACAGGTCTTAAGATGGCTGTTCTAAGATACAAAAAGTTTTGTGATTAAACTAGATGGTTTTATAAAAATATCAGTCCAACACCCATTTCCCTGACACAGGGTGCTTTCTGTGCTGAAAATTTATGAGAATTAAAAAATAATAATAATAAAAAAGGCTATAGTATTCATCCTCCAGAAAGTATTAAACCAAGATACTTCTCCTAGTTCACATAACTCTAGAACTACAAGTGTTATTTTATGCTTGTCCTAGAACTCCTACATAAATGTTGACTACTAGCTACTAACAGAAACACGATTTAGACCTGAAAATTTCACCAGCATGGCCATTCTTAACTTCTCCTTTCTCTGAAGTAGGAAAAGCACAGTTATTTCCAATTCTATGTGTGAAGCATAGATGGCAAGTTATTTCCCCAGCATATATCAAGATAGTAACAGAGCTAAGAATAGCATTTTATAATTCCCTGTCCAGCATCAGTGACCAAATAAACATTGCTCACATCCTATATCTGAAGGCGATAAAATACCTCACCAAAACCTAATGAAATTCCACAGACCGGTAAGATTAACTCATTTAAACAAAACTTAGCCCTCTAGAAATCTCCTTCAATTGCCATCTAAGTCTTTAATCCCTCGAGAAAATCCAAGGTCATCTGCCACCAACTTTTTAACAGTCTCCTGTACTGCAAAATCTTGTTTAATTATTCACAATGAAAAAACATCTTATCTCTCTACCTAACACTGCAGTATTTCTGATATTTACAATTTTAAGGAAGAATTTTATTTTTTTAAATGATGACCACTTGAAGTACAGAGTAAGTCTGCTGACATTAAAAACCACAAGTTCGTCTTCAGTTTACCATTTGCATGTCAGAGCAGCATTGTTCACTTGGTGTCTCCAGAAAAACACCAGGCAAAACTGATCAAAGTCATATTTAGCTATTGGAAAAGAAGAATAATAACTTCCCACCATTTCTTGGGGCAGTTGAAAATGGCATATTTTATGAGGCATGAGATCACTGCAGTTTATAGTGGGACATCAGTTTAGTTGTTTTTAATGACCAGAGTCACAGCTCCTCAACAGCAGCAAGAGTTACCATTTACTGAATCAAATTTGCTGTTATTAATACCTTCTTAAATGCCACATCCCCACCCCACAAAAAAAACCCCACCCAAACCACAAACAGGAATGTCTGCTAAGAACAGATAATAGAGTTATACTGCTGCAATCCACCATGCACTCATTAAGAATATTAACTGTATATTAATATAAGAACTTGGCCTTTTTTCTGACACTATTTCCATTTACTTTAAGAGTAGCAGCTACCATGGAACAGAGCAAAACTTCATCAACCAAGTATGTTTATTTTCTTGCCAGAATTACTCAAGCTCTCCTAAGAGAAAAAAACATTTTCTTACCACAGTTACCTTCTCTCCTCCGTATTACTGATACAATTTCAGAAATGACTGGTTAACTAAATATTAGATTTGAAAAACCTGGCACACACGTTAATGAGGAATTTTCTTTTATACTGGCATAGCTGCTAAATTTTTGAAAGCATCCACTGTGGCCTAATTATTTTAATTCTAAATGCTCACTAAGTCTTTTTTATTCATGATTTTCATCTGCATGGTTTGGAAAAGTTTTACATCTCCTTTGAAGACTTAAGTCAGAAATCTAACAAGTAATGGAGGCATCATGTTTTCATAATGCCAGGGTCCAGGAGGCTCTTGATAGACAGAGTAACTGTGGATCAAGAAATAATAAGCTCCTCTGAAGTGAATTTTTAATTACTGCAGTGCCTCAATGCAGTTCACTGGGGCCGTGAATGTCATCCAGGATATATTTTCTTAGAGCTTTTTTTTTTCCTTTAATGCACCTTTCTGTTAAAAACAGATGACATCTTGTCATTACTAAAGCTGGAGTGATACAGGCATATCCCTAGTGACTACACTTAAGTTATTATTTACTACATCTAGGAGATTTAGACCTAGTGTATTATTACTTGGGTGAATTTGTTCAGGTGTTACTTCTTTTCTGTTAACTGAATTTTGGAAACAAAGTATTCATTTCCCTTTTATTTCATCAATGAATGGATTTCACTGCCAAAATTACCTCTTCTAGTCAAGGAATATGTTTAAATAATATTAGGAAAATAGCCTACTCTTTGCCAAAAGCATGCTGACCATTTTTCATTCTGTCATTCAATAAAAGCTGCTATCTACACTCGCCAATTTCAAACCAGCCTCATGCATTCCCCAAAACATCCCACATGACACGCTCTGACTTTCATTTAACAACAGTTGTACAGCTCCTTGATCACAATACTGATGCCACAGAAAAGAATCAGCTTAAGAAAATGTTATTTAAAGTTTCTCAGTAGAAAGTTGTAATTAATATTTCCTGTCAATTTTAAGATACTTAGTCACCCAGCAGCACATCGTGCTCAGTAAACTCACAAGTGACCTGCATTTGTGTTTTCATGTATATTTCTTTGCAAGAGAAATGCTTTATCCATTCAAATGAAGTTACATAAATCACAGTGACTACCTTTTAACCAAGGGTAATAGTAGACTAAAGTGGTGTGATAGCTGGAAGTGTGATGCAGTGCTCTTGCTGACAGCTTCTCTTTTGTACAATGTAAACCTTAGCTAGTTCGATAACAGCGTGCTGCATTTGCAAGTGTTATTTGGAGGAGAATGAGTTCTTTTCAGTTGTCAGTTAAGTGCTGCACTGGGGCTTTGATTTGCATAAAACCTGATTATATTTATTATCTGCTCATGGATCCACACTAAATCAGCATTGCTTCATCAGCACACAGAGATTATCTTTCTGCCTGTAATTCTTCTAAGATCTTCCAGGACTTATTATTATTATTAGAAGGTACCATACTTCAGTTTAAAAATAGGCATGTAATCATACATAGAATGCTCATGGGTACTCAGGTATCTCCTAATTTCCTCCTAATTTCCTTCAATTATATTCCTCAATGTGCAATAAACGGCTGTAACTGATACTCAATTTCTAAAGTACTCTTCTCTAGAAGCTGTAATGACTCACGAGGTGCACAGAATCTTGGTAAACATATGAAATGGTGATAAAAATTATTTGTTTATTTTAAAGAATCCAATTCTTGATCTTACAGATGGATTTTTAATACATTGTCACATTATCTAGTCATATCTTTATTTTTGTCCAGATCATCAACAAAATGGAGGTTTTTGTGGGTTTGTGTGCTAGTGTGTGTTGTGTGTTAGTGTGACAACAATGATGATCCATGTAAAGCGATTACTGTACTATGATTATGACAATTCCTTTAGGGCCGAATGCAAATACTCATGGTAGACTTTGACATCAATGCCAAAAGTAAGACCAAATCACAAACACAAAAGAGGGCATAACGTCCTTCTCTTCTGTTACATCTAGGGGGTTTCTAGTAGGAAGAGAGGAATGATATTAAGAGAATGTCCTCAATTTACAACAAGATGACAGGGAGATCCTAATTTACTTGTCTACTTGATAATCAGAGAAATAATTGGACAGAAAAAAATCTCTTACTGGAGAACTGTGAAGCCAAGCTACAAACTCATCATTTCTACGAAGCCTACCTTGAGTGGTTAGGTAAGAAAGAGTGAAAAACTATGACCATATTGTCTGGTAAAGTTACAGATGGGAATCATTACTTCACCCTTATTTAGCCCCATAGAGTCACCTTAACTGCCGTCTGAGAGGCTGTCTCCACATTAAAAAGGTCAAATAAACAGGATGAGTATAAGCAGTTACATGCATAGGTATATATAGGCAATAATTATAATGTGTAAGGTAAGAGAGCTCCTCTTCAATCATTTTTCCTCTCCTTGAAAATAACTGTTGGGCTCCTGTTGTGGCACTACAGTGACTAAGACAAAGAGCACAGACTTGCAAGGAGCTGGGAATCAGAGAATGTATGGAAAAGTATTGTACCCAGTTACACATAATTTACATTTCTCACCTTTCACAGTTGTGGATGACTGCATTTGCTACCTTTTAAGAAGCAGATTTTGGCTAAAATGCCCTTTTCGTATTGTGTAAGTAGGGATGAAATTTTCCTAATGAATATGAACACATTGAACTCACTGTAGAAGAAGAAAAAAATACACCCTCTTACTACAATTCACAAAGAAATAAGTATCGATATTGTTATTCTCTGCTACATCGGTATTATAAGCCAAGAATCATTCCACAGTCAACAGACCTGCACAAAAATAAAGATTCCATGGCTCAGGCTCAGTACCCTTGCAGTTGCACTGGCTCCCAAGCAATGAAAGTCCACTTAGTTGCAGAAAGCAAGCTGGTTTTTGGTAGCAAGTCCTATCAGGCCCAGCTTAGCTCAGTACAGTGAGTGCTTCCAAAGGTGTCGCAGCTGTGGCAGTCCTAAAGTAGGGTGAGAAGAGGCTATGATCCATAGGGGAAGGAGATAGTTGAAAAGAAAATAGGAGCTCAGAAAGGATAATTCCTATGCTTTTGAGTGATAGTTAAATAAAGTCTCCATTCATATTACAAAACAACTTTTTTTCTTAAAAGGCGTGTAAAAACAGTGAGGAAGGATGTTGTGCTTTGGAAGGGCTTGGTCCGTTGGTAGAAATGGGTTCAAACCAAAATACACAGCTCTGCATAAATACTGCAGACCGATGCTTCCCACTGATGATAAGTTAGACCATGTGGAACCTTTGCCATATGACACTAAAACGGGAATCTTATTCATGTTCTCTTATTTCAATAGATTCATGCTCCTTATTGTAAGAGAGAGGGGTTCAAGCTCACCGACTTAGATTTTCAGAGCAGTTAGGCACCTGGTCTGTGAGCATGGCTGGAAGTATCATGTGTATTTGAAGTACAACATTTTTTAGCTGCACACTTTGAACTTGGGCCAGAATTTCAGAGTTCAGTATCCAGCAGCTCCTAGCATTTCACTGTGTCCTGCTGGGTGCTAAGTCCTTTTGAAAAATCTGACTACTGAGGGACCCATGCAGAAGTATAGTTCATAACTCACTGTGCTGGTTTTGGCTGGGATAGAGTTAATTCTCTTCACAGTAGCTGGTACGGGGCTGTGTTTTGGATTTGTGCCAATACCGGTGTTGGTAACACAGAGATGTTTTAGCTGTGGCTGAGCGATGCTCACACAGAGCCAAGGCCTTTTCTGCTTCTCACACCACCCCACCAGCGGGATGGCTGGGGGTGCACCAGGAGTTGGGAGGGGACAGACAGGGCAGCTGACCCCAACTGACCAAAGGGATATTCCATACCATATGGTGCCATGCTCAGCATATAAGGGGCTGGGGGAAGAAGAAGGAAGGGGACACATTTGGAGTGATGGCTTTTGTCTTCCCAAGTCACCATTAGGCGTGATGGAGCCCTGCTGTCCTGGGGATGGCTGAACCCCTGCCTGCCATGGGGAGCAGGGAAAGTATTCCTTGTCTTGCTTTGCTTGTGCACTTGGATTTTGCTTTCCCTATTAAACTGTGTTTATCTTAACCTAGGAGTGTTCTCACTTTCACTCTTGTAATTCTCTCCTCCATCCCACTGGCAGGGGAGTGAGCGAGCCACTGTGTGGGGCTTAGCTGCTGGCTGGGGCTAAACTGACACTCACTCAACAGAAAACCAATTTTCATTCCAACAATCAAAAGATTTGTTAAATAAGAACTATTGCTCTATCAAATTACAGCTGCCTATCTCCCACATTTCTGGTTTTAGTTACAAGAAAAATGCAGTTGAGAAAGTGTACTTTTTACTACATACTTTTCTTGAATTCTCTAATAATAAAAACAGCTTTGTCAAAGCTTTCTTTTCTTAAAGTTTCTGAAGACACTCAGCAAGTTTCAGAGTCCGTATTTTTCTGCTACAAAGCATGTGAAGATAAGAGATGTAAAGTGGAAGTGACAGTGCAACCTTATCTACCTACCACATCATAATGCTAATTTCCTTTTCAGTAATAAGACATAAATGCAAACATACTTTAAAAGTATGTATAGTTTTTCTGTATGTAGCTTCAGCTGGCTGAAAAAAAGGATAGAGAAAACTATGCATGTTAGATAAGCAAAATGTACACTTTAACTAGTATATGTTTGTTGTATTATCCATCAAAGGTAGCACCAAAACACGTCACAATCTATCATCATTCATAAATGCACCATATGGGACCAATTAACGTGTTGCATTATCCAAGTGGTGATTTTTGATTAGCAAATGATGTATTTATATAGAATTCACGATGCTTTACATCAGGATTTTAGTAACATGGCTCATCGGTGAGAATGAGCATGCTATCTCATACTGGGTAAAAACAACTGCTCAGGACTTAGCCAAGTACCAGGACAGTCATTAGTGGGGTCTGTTTATTCTTCTGGACAGTGATTACCCAAAACATATTAGCCTCTAATCAAGGAAAGGTTGGGAAGAAAGACAGAATGACTTTAACTGAATTAATGATTAAGACATTATGGAAGGCAGAGAGAAGATGGAGCTGATAGATCCTCAAAGAGAAAGGAGAAAACATCAAAAAATCCTTGCCTTCATGCCAATATAGGTTTCTCTTTTGAAGCTGTAGGTTATGTATATGCCCAAGGGCCAATACTTACCTACATGGTGCAGGAAAGCATCTATAACTTGCTCACTAGATACAGGGACAGAGAAAAGGAGCCATCTTTAGGACCCCGAGCTCTGACAAACAAGCATGAAAGAGAATCACAATTAGTCTGAGTCATCTTACTCTTTAAGCATAGACATCGAGGCTGGAAAGATTTGTAGGTTTTATGAATGAAATGTTTTTCTTTATTTTTACCTTGACTTAGGACCACTTTGATCACGGTTGCATTAAACTAGCAAAACAACATGACGTACTAACCAGCAAGCCACAGCAACACTTCAAGCCAGAAAGGATCAATACTGGGAGTGTCTTCCAGAGCTCTGCTGAGTAATCTGGGAGGTTCATTCTTACCTTACTGCAAGAACAACTTTGGGCTAGGTAACCAAGATCTGTAGGGACTGAGTGAATAGTCAATACCCATTCCATCCAAGACAAGATACGGACCACAGAAGGTTAGTGAAGACTGTGTTGTAACATCTAATGGCTTATTCCTGTGTACTTTGCCTTACGCTTTTGTAACCTAGCAGAGACCAATTTTGCAAAAAGTAAGCTTAAATACCATTACAGCGTTTCATGCAAGTGCTTGAAGAAACATAATTTTGATGAGATTTGTCCAGGTTTTTCATAGAACAAGCAAGAGGGGGAGGGAAAAGAGAGAAAAATGGGCAATACGGAATGAAATCCAGCAACAAAAGAGGCTTGTGAGCTGGAGCAGTAACCTGAGTTGTTGTTACCAAAGTTAATCACAACTTGGTTTCTGTTGTGCAGCGCATTGAAGTGTGTTCCTAGAAAAGATGGAATGAAAAGCAAGGTGGCGGTATTCTCTTTCATCCTCCCAGGGGAAAATAAAATAAAGAAAGAAAAAAAAAGGTTAAAAGTATATAAATGTTTTAGTGTCATATTTACCACATCAAATACATTTAGCATTCCTTCAGACATCAATAGTCAGGGAGGTTTTCTAGTGCAAAGCACAGAGATTCATAATACCTACTGCTCTGATCTCAAGGCACTTGGAATAAGTTCCAGCAAGAGGAACCTTCACTGTATCCAAAACTGTAGCCATCAAAGTACTGCAGAGGCCACTGCAGTCTTGGCAGCACCAACCTACATAATTGGGTCACCCTTACCTTTAGACTCCGGACACTTGGGCTCCTGCAGTCAAGTATCACTCTGCACAAAAACAAGAACCCTGCATCCTGAAGTTCCTGAGCAGTCTACCAGTTCCAACCAGGAAGCAAATACCAGGAAGGTCTTTATTTAACAAAGAAAAAAAGCACTGAAGCAGGTATTCCCTGGGCGGGGGGGTGGGGGGGGGAAAGGAGTAGTTTTATTCCCACCAAACAGCATTTTTGCAGAAACTCCTGATACTTTCAGAGCATGTCAGCAACATTACTGTGAATTCAGTCAACCCAGCCTGAGTTCGGGCGTGATTGCTTGTACACACGCTTGAGTTCTAGTGAACTAGAACTGAGTTACACAAAACATTAAGGCACTCATTATCAAAGCGTTAACACACGCACTCAATTCACCACAAGCAAGTAACCCTGTGTAGTTCAGCTGTGGATGCCATGTTAAGTGTAAGCATAACTGTTTACACAATCCAGGTCTAATCTAAATTACTAACCCATACAAATGCTTTGATATACATGTGGGATTGTAAAATGCACACACACACATACACAGAATAAATATTATCCTTTGTCAACGGGACTCAAAGCCAGAAAGCAAGGAGGAAAGTAGGGATTTATTTTATTAGACTTCAGAAGAAATCTTCCAACTATGACGAGAATGCTGATTTTAGGTTTTAATTATTATTCTAATGGAGTCACTTTCATTTGCAATTACACATTTCATTTTACAATTTAATAAATCATCACAGTGGGAAATAAATGAGCAGATATTCATGCTTAAGCCTGAAACTTCTGGTGTAATTTGCATACAAGACATCACCTCAGAGAAAATACACTCTTTATTATATTTTCACATAGTAGAAATAACTGCAAAGAACTAAAGAGACAAGGCAGGTATAAAAATTTAAAAAAGATAAGTCACACTGCTAATATTTAAGTACGGAAACTTCACAATGATTATGTGATTTTATATGGCTCAGAAGTAGAATAACTTCTTACTGGAACTCATGATCTTGACTGTTCTCTGTGATACTATGTTGATATTGCACTCTTTATTCTTGAAAAATAAGAACATACACAGAAGCCATCATTTCACTAACAATAACGATATGCATCCACAGGAAAACAACTGAGATAAATTTAATTAACCAGGTGTGTGATCATGCATAATAGGTCAGTAGCACAATGGTGTCACACCGTGTCAAGTATTTAGAGAAAGGACACACATTTTTGTAAGCTTTCACTTTTTCACAATCATTCATATTTCCATATTTTTGCTTCAAGATTAAATAACACAGCTACAAAAGAGGAAAAAAAAAATCCACCTTTGGTAACAGTGGTGTTCCTTCCTGCATTTAACTTCAGGGTGGAAATCAAAGAAGTTGTGAAAAAGTGTACTATATTATAAAATGTTTATTGAGCTCCAGACAAAAGGATGTTGACATTGATTGAGTTTACACTTCTTCCTGATCTTTATGTACTTCCTCAGCTTTTTTTTTTTTTAATGCATTAGAGAGCTTTACAGAAAATTGTTTTTTAATTATAAATACATGCAAAAAAAATCTCATGAAATATATACTCTTACTGGAATAGTCTTCTCATTTCAGGAAATTAATACAGGTGTTGAATACTGTATCAGTTTCCTTCTCCACAACAATTGTTTTTCTACCTAAAAACAGGTCCCAAGAGTATCATTAAGCTGTATTGTTTCTTTGCTAGAAATGCAAGTAAAACAGAATTGTCTCTAATTTGGAGGAAGTCCATGACATCTGAGGTCTGCAGCATGACCCACAAAAACAATCCTAAGAACAATTTTAGTGCCTGTAATAAGAAAGGAAAAAAAATCTAGTATTTCAGATTCTGGCAGCATGAGATTCATAGTTATAATCAACAGTTTCCCAATAGGAGGTGTTAAGTAACAATTATACAGAAAAAGAAATAAAGCCTTGATTGTTACAATGTCTGTGCCTTTTTTTCTTTTAAGTTTGAAAGTTGAATAAGTTTTCACAAATAAATAATGATCCTCCAGATGTGTAAAATGAGGAGAGTATTGAGACAAGAAGCAGGAAGAGAACATAGCTGGATCACAGATTTTTTTCACCAAGAAGGCAGACAAAAAGGGGCTATGGATTAAACAGTTTGAAATACTGCAGATTAAAACAAAGTGAAAATTTCCACTATACTGGGGAAAAAAAGGCAGGCAAAACAAAAGATACTCAGAACTAGTACATCTGGATCAGACCAGGAAGAAATACACAGGCTATTAGAATACGAAGAACACTTTTTTACCCACAAAAAGGGTGAAAGAAAAACATTTCTTTACAGCATAAAGCACATAAACAGAGGAAATGCATTAATCATACAGGAAAAGGAAAAAATAAGGCCGAAACTATGCAAAAGGAAATGCATAAATGCAAAACTACACAGATGAGCAAAATGAACAGCTTGAGCTATTGTAAAGAAAATGAAAAATGCCCTGGCTAGTGGGCCACATGGTGGCTGTGTCACTGTGCTAAAGCTTGCAGCAAAGAAAGATATACACACTACGAAAGAAAAACAGCATCTTGGAGAAAAATTTCTGCACTTTATGACTTTAATGCAATGCAGAATAGCACAAATAAATGGTTTGTAGAACTCAGACTAGCACCAGATGCAAAGACAAGGCGGCAGCAGGCAAACAGTAAACTGACTGCCAAATAGACAGGGGGCACCAGCAAACCTGTGAAGCTACAAAAAGAGCTATGTAAGCGGGGGAAAAAGTTGCAACCAAAGACAAAATTATTCAGTCTTACAAGTGTGGTGTTATGACAATGCATCTTAAATGCAAAATTCGGGGGGGGGGGAAGACATGCTAAAATTTTAGACACATAAACCATGCAATACATAAATAGACGTGTGAGCAAAGCCACCAGCACTAAACATTCTGCCAGGGCCCATAATATCCACTGGCATCTTTACAAAGGTGTTACAGATTATTATAATACATTTACAGGACCAGAGCATCCTCTCCATAAACACATTAAACCAGATAAAAACACATTAAGCAATACAGCATCCAGTTCACTGATGACTTTTGTGATATTATAGTCATGCAATAACAGAGCAAACAGAAAAAGAAGGCACTGTGGGTAACATCTGTAAGTCATTAGCAGCAAAGAAATATTTGAAAAAGCAGAATGAAAGTAATGAATAGATGAATCAGTGTTTGTAAGATTAAGAAAACATGTGAGTTTAAGCCAGATTTTAAAAATCACAAATGAGTGCCCCAAAGAAATCTTTCAGTAATTGTCTGAGAAAGCAGCATCGTCACTTCCTAAGGTTTGCCACAGTAAAAAAAAGCCAGAGGTGAACACTGCTGACTTTGTATCTAACACCGTTCTGCAGCTGACCAACAGGATCTGGACCATGTGTAAGCAAGACCAGCACGGAAAATGAGTAAAACAGAAGAAAATGCAAATCTGCTTCTCAGACACTAAACACAAAATCCCATGTTTTAGCTTGCAATCTATTAAGTCAAAATATGAATGTCAGTAGGGAACTACCCAGCATGCTAAGATAAACTACCACTGATTTAAAATCTAATTTGAAAAAGTGCAGGCACCCACAGCATTCAGGAACTGATTCAAGCTCAGCCAGCCCTGAGGCAGGATCAGGGCATCCTGAGCACACTACACCAACCATATGCTACTGCCGTAGAGGCACAGACATAACTGAAATGAACATATATATTCCCTGTATTGATTCTGTCGTGAGGATACCAGCCTCTGCCTGAGAGGACTAGGCAAGGCTGATCACAGCCACCCCTCCACCACCACAGCAAAAGCGTGCAGGACACCATGCCATAGGCTTCACTCAAACTTTGAGGAAGAGGGTGCCCTGCAGATGTTCTCTGCACAAACCAAAGACAAGTGTCTGCGACACTTCAGAAACAGGGTGTTTTTGACAACAGAAGACCATTCACGAGCTGCATGTTTACGCCACGTAGCCAGGAATTCAGTCATAGCACTCTATCACAGTACCACAGCCAGCCAAAAGCCAAAGCTGGGTCAGCAGCTAAAATTTTAGCCTCTTAACAGCTGCATGAAGCAAATAAATATGTCAAGCCATCCTTGAAAGAAATAACTGCACGAGAAATCTCATTAGCAATGTCTCAATAAAACATTCAGCGCTGAGACGCAGGCCTTGGTATCTGCAACGGACACAAAATCAGAGTCAGACATATGGAGTGTACTGTAACGGTGACAAAAAAGCTCCCAGGGACCCTGTGAGGAGAAAACCATTTTCTCAGGATAAATCATATTCTGGAAAAGAGCTGCATATAGGAAGCAGAAGCCTCTGTGGGTTTGGGGTTTTTTTGTTTAACTGAGTGGGTAGACATTTTTCCAAAACCACAAATACATCCACTCACTATTAACACAAGCATCTACAAGCCGAGTCCAAAACGTGACCAGGAACCCAGGGAAGCATCTGCCCTACTAAGTAGTGAAGAGATCCTCAAAGACACTACATACCCACAAAAAAGAGAGGAAGACAGTCTACTGAAAAAAGAGTCCAACTTCAAATCGCCCACAAAATACATTTCATTCAATGTTAGGACATAAGAGGAAAAGCTTTCAAATTCAGAAGGGAAAAAATTAGTTGCCAAATAGAAGGGGGGAGGTTGAATGATGAATTTAAAAGAATGAGGATAGTGATGGTGACACAAATTTTACCATAATGAGAACATGCAATACAGGTAAGCAAGTAGCTGCATTTAATTGTGTCCTGTTCTATAAACAGAGCAAAAGAGACATTACAACAATCAACTACCTGATGAGAGCATGTGTAACAGGCATGTACAGAGGATCTTAAAATATTAACACTCAGAGGACGCACAGGCAAACCAGAACTGCTGCACTAGCTTCGCACGCTTATTTTGCACTTCAGCAGTGAGCACGTTTGCCTTGGGAGCACTATTTCTGAAAACAAACATGTTTTGGGTTTCAGCACAGGTACTCAGTGCACACAGAAGCACACCGCGTGTTCCACACTAGGCTGCTTGCAACATCCAAAGTGAGGTGGGTCTCACAGGGGGAGAACGATGAATCTTACAAATGGCAGAAATGAGTGAATAAAGGACTCCAAGCCTTTCAGCAGGATTTCAAGGCAGAGAGCAAGCAGAGGCTTGTCTTGTTTGATGCACAGCTGGCAACACATGAAGCCTTTGTTTCGTACAGGAGCTGGTTCAGTAGTACTGTTAAGGTTCAGTTGCTTTTTTAATGCCTAAGTCTACTAATTTTATTTTATAAGAATTATATAGTTAATCCTATAAAATGACCACACTGACTTCCAGGACACAAAATAAATTTTCAGAGTGTTTCCTGGTAGAGCTCTCTATTTTACAAGTTAAAATGAATTAAGGCTTGGGTTCTTTAAATACAGCAACTGTTGATGTGTCTTTGTTTCTGACAAGCTGAGAAGAACACAGTAATTTCAAATGTTCTGTAGTAGGATGATACCAAATAAAATACTTCATTTTTGCAATATTGGAATAGAACAGGTCTTTACTTAAAATGAAATGACAACTGATGTACTAAGTTTCAGCAAATGAATACACTACAGAGTAGTTCACAGAATCACAGAATCGTAGAGGTTGGAAGGCACCTCGAAAGATCATCTAGTCCAACCCCCCTGCCAAGGCAGGACCACCTACAGCACATCGCACAGGAACGTGTCCAGTCTGGTTTTGAATGTCTCCAGAGAAGGAGACTCCACAACCTCTCTGGGCAGCCTGTGCCAGTGCTCTGTCACCCTCACAGTGAAAACGTTTTTCCTCATGTTAACATGGAACCTCCTGTGCTCCAGCTTGAACCC
>VWZZ01004622.1:586806-624807 GCA_013399095.1 Psophia crepitans | reverse complement strand
GTTGATGAAAATATTGAACAGCACTGGTCCCAGTACCGACCCCTGAGGGACTCCACTAGTCACAGACCTCCAACTAGATTCTGCTCCATTGACCACGACCCTCTGACTTCTTCCTTTCAACAAGTGTATGATCCATCTCACTACCCAGTCATCCAGACCACATCTCAGTTTACCTGCAAGGATGCTGTGGGAGATGGTGTCAAATGCCTTACTGAAGTCGAGACCACATCCACTGCCCTTCCATCATCCATCCACCTGGTTACATCCTCATAGAAGGCTATCAGGTTAGCCAAGCACGACTTTCTTTTAGTAAAAGCATGCTGACTGTTCCCAATGACCTTATCTTTGATGTGCCTGGTGACAGTGCCAAGATAAGTTGCTCTATCACCTTTCCTGGGATGGAGGTGAGGCTGACCGGTCTGTAGTTACCTGGGTCCTCCTTCTTGCCCTTTTTGTAGACTGGAGTGACATTTGCCTTCCTCCAGTCCTCAGGCACCTCTCCCATCTCCCACGACTTGCCAATGATGGAGAGCGGCCTAGCAATGACTTCCACCAGCTCCCTGAGCACTCGCGGGTGCATCCCATCAGGACCCATGGATTTACGGATGTCCAGATTGCCTAACTGCTCCCTAACACAGTCCTCATCAACCAAGGGAAACCTCTGCCTTTACCTCAACTTCCTCTGGGGCTTCAGGGGTCTGGGGCTCCTGGGGAGAGTCTGCAGCAGTGGAGACAGAGGCAAAGAATGCATTCAGTAGCTCTGCCTTCTCTGCATCCTCAGTCACCAGGGCATCCACCTCATTCAGCAGTGGGTCCACATTGCCTCTAGCGTTAGTTTTGTCCACAATGTATTTGCAGAAGCCCTTCTTGTTATCCTCAACCTCATTGGCAAGGTTTAATTCCAAGGAAGCCTTAACTTTTCTAGTTGCCTCCCTACATTCTCTGGCAACAGCCTTATATTGCTCCCAAGTGGCCAGCCCCTCCTTCCATGATCTGTAGACTCTATTCTTGCACTTGAGCCTGCCCAGCAGTTCATTGTTCAGCCACGCAGGTCTCCTGGCTCCCTTTCTAGACTTCCTGGCCATTGGGATGCTCAAATCCTGAGCTTGGAAGAAGTGGTCCTTGAAGGACAACCAACAATATTGGGCCCCTTTACCCTCCAGAACCCTGTCCCATGAGATTTCCCTAGCAATTGCCTGAAAAGGCCAAAGTCAGCCCTGCTGAAATCCAGGGTTTCGATCCTGCTAGGTCTTCTGTTCCTACCACACGAGATCCTGAACTCCACCATCTCATGGTCACTGCAGCCAAGGCTGTCCTCAACCATCACCGCTTCAACCAGACCCTCCTTGTTGGTGAGGATAAGATCCAGCAACGCTTCTCTCCTAGTTAGTTTGTCCACCATTTGCATCTAATGTTCAGATTAGTTCAGATAAGTTCAGATGTTCAGATAAGTAGTTCTCAAAATGGACCACTTTGATTCAACTCATCTCCAGTAATCCTACCAATCTTGCTTCTATGTCAAACTCAGATTTATTTAGATTAATCATCCATAACTAGGAAACTAACTGCAAGAACTGTTCACTTAACTACCTCCTTGCGAAATACCTTTACTCTCAAGTAAACAGTGTGGTTTTATATCACCAATCTTAAGTAATTATGAATTGGGCATTTAGGAAAAAAAAATAAAAGACTTTGCAATTAGGTTTGAGCAAAAAGATTTTAAATCATAGAATCATAGAACCACAGAATGGTTAGGGTTGGAAGGGACCTCAAAGATCATCTAGTTCCAGACCCCCTGCCATGGACAGGGACATCCTCCACTAGACCAGGTTGCTCAGAGCCCCATCCAACCTGGCCTTGAACACTGCCAGGGATGGAGTATCTACCACCTCTGTGGGCAACCTGTTCCAGTGTTTCACCACCTTCACCATAAAAAATGTCTTCCTTATATCTAGTCTGAATCTCGCCTCTTTTAGTTTAAAAACATTACCCCCTGTACTATTGCTCCAGCCCTTATTAAAAAGTCTGTTGCCACCTTTCCTCCAAGCCCCCTTTAGGTATTGAAAAGCCAGATGGGTCTTTGTCCAAAGAAGCACTTTATTCCTTTAAGAAATAGTTTCAGTCCTGTTTTCAAGGTTTTCTCTAAAGACTGAGAACTAGAAATATTTTTAGGGTGACAGCTAAAATTCACATGTAACCATGAAGCCAAGAACATAAGCTGTAAGAAAAGGTAGTATTATCAAACTGCCATGTTTGAGATGTAAGATACAAACTCAGATGTGTAGATTATTTGATTACTTAATGTACATCCATTCCAAAATACTGGCATGACAGAGAGGATTTAATCAGCCTGAGGGTTGTTTGATTTTTAGAGTTCATTTGTTTGACACACATGCACTAGGTATTAAACCTCATTTTTATTCAACATCATACAATTTTTTCAACCTTTTATGTATTCAAACTTATTAATAAATTCAATTTTTACATATGTTTATTTGTATTGTTGCTGTAATTTAGTGTGGAGATATGAGGGAACAACTTCTAGTATAGAGTTTTAGACAACCTAGTTATTTTTAAAAAGTCAAGAACCCTTCTACCACTTTCCATCAGCTTACATCTTTCCCAGGAAGGGTACATAAATGCAAAAATAACCAAGCCCTCCATTCACACAAGAAAACACAGAATCAATATAATCAAATGCTAGTGGATGGAAATTGTTAAAGAAACTATAAAATATTTCCTAGGATCAATTACCCAGAATACAGAAAGTTTTTACAGTTCTGGTGTATGAGCCAAGGCACACAGAATACAGCACTGCTATCTGAACAATTGATTTGAGCTTAAGAAGTGAGACCAATTTTCCATGCACAGAATTAGCAGAAGCATTTCAAAGAACAAATAACCAGAATCCACAGTTCCACGTAATTTATTCCTCATTTTCGTTTCTAAGATTTCTAGCATACCTAGTAATAAAAATTTGAAGTAGATAAGAGGGTAATTAGGTTTTGTATCAACTCCTGTATGGATTTTCTTTTTCTGCCAGTACAAGGAAGCTACACTGCCAGCATATGGAGTACTACAGAGTATGTCTGATGTCCCCAGTGGTAGGAAAATGAACACTGTATGCCTGATTTAAACAAAAGACTCTTCTCAGTAGTCTTCTAGAACATAATAAACTGCAGCACACCATGGCAGACTTTAGTCTGGCAGAGGAGGTAACAAATGCATCCAGGTTTTTTGTGTTAATGTTTATTGTTTTTCAGCAACAGATTTGCTTAGATACCTCATTGCCAGTAACAATAGACTGTGTATTTAGTCCTTGTTTACATTTATGGCACAATTTTACTTTTAAAGAAATGTAAAAGAAAACATATGCCCCATCACATTAGTCTGTCTTGCTGTTTAACATCAGCTGTAATGATCTTTCGAGAGTCTGACTGAAAGCCTGGAGTTTCTCTACATGATGTCCCTTTAGTCTCCTGGAAAACAACACAGAATGCCTGCCGTGTAAAATTAGGCCTAATCTTAATTATCTTGCTCTCTATTTCCTGAGCTTAATTAACTTTTCTGAGTGCTTTTCTACACTGCAATGAGGACTAAACCCATTTTGTCTTATTCAGCATTTCGTAATTTCTTCTCCCCCAGTTCCTACGACAACAAAAAGCTCCTCACAATCCTAATTGCTATGGCAAAAACTAAGATATGAGATTTGAAAGAAAACCTGTAAAAAAAATTTGAGAATGTACAGCCATGCATACAAATAGACAGGCAGAAATCTGCAAATGTGGAGAGATAATCCATTCTAGCCTCTAAATGAACTGACTTCAGATATTTAATCATCTTGTCAAGTAAACTCAGATTACAGGATTCAAATCCTAGTCATTATAGGTCATCAGGCTGTTTTAGGCGAAGTGCAAATTGTCTACAGTCCACAGTGCTCAAATAAGTTTAGAATAATACAGCAGCTAATTTGCACAGCCCAGCTTTCTCCCTTACTGCTCACCCAAATTTTCCTATGATCTGGCCACTTTTAGGGAGAACTACAGAAGGCTGAGCACGTATTGTAGCATCTCACTTTCCTGCTCCTAGAATTCTGCTTTGTTTTTTCAGACTACAAAGACCATCAGCATATTTTAGAGAAACAAACACTGTGCTTACTCCATTTTTTTCCTGGGAGGCAAAAGGGAAGTTTTATTTAAACTGGTTGTCTAAAAGTCCAATATGATTATTTTAATTAAAAGAATACTTTCTTCCAAGCCCAGACAACCTCCATTAGCCATTACAGTGCATTTATTACATACAACTCTCTTCTCCTCTGCTGTACCAGCAAGAAGCCACCTCTAGGCATGATCAGATGAGGACTCTGTGAATGAGCTGATATGCAGGTGCTAAGCCAAGTTGCTTTTTAATAATATTGGAGACGGAACAGACAAGTAAAAAGTCAGTAAGCGGACAGCACCCATCCCCTAATTAAAGGTCTACGGTCTACTAGATTTTACAGAATATTTGTTTAACTTCTCAGGATTTGACCCTGTCTCTATTTGACTGTCAGCTCCAGAAGACAGATTTAGATGTAAAGATATCCAACATCAAAGAAAAAATAATCAGCTCAAGAGTCCATCCAAAAAACAGGGAAAGCTACACTGTTATCTGTTGCTACCTTTCTCATAACACCCACAAACAACAACCAAATAGCGTAACAATAACTTTGTCAAAATGAAAAAGAAAACTCTAAGAGGGTAAATAACATCCTGAATAACTTACTGTTAAAGTTAGTTGTACCCCTCTATCATGACTGGGTAATAACTCTACCCACTAGGCTCTTCTCTGTTCCTCTGACCACCAACAAAATACTCTTTATATTAGAAAATAACACACAGCATAAGAAATCAAGAGCACCAAAGTTCAGATCATTTGACTTCCCTCTGTTTGCATTTGCGTATTTCAGGTTTTTTGATTGATTAAAGCCTCCTGCTTGTGAACTGAGAAGTTGTACAGGGTCACTTTTAACAGCTCTGAACTACAGCCTTACAGCCATTTTATTTCTCAAGTTTCAAGCACAGTCTAAACTCAAGCAAAGTTTCATCTGAATCTTTCAGAAATTGAAGTGTCTTTCCTATCAAGACAAACACCTCTCAGGAATGAGAGCTCAAAACAATTTACTGGTGACCAGTTCTGAAATATCCCGTTACGCCATGGCTGTTCATGCTGCTGTGAACCCTGCTGTGTTGATATCGAACCACCAAAACTTTAATGTTTAGGGAAGCTAAAAAGATTTATTTCTCTGTGAAAAGCTGGAGTTTAAAGCTTCAACATAATGAAGCTTAAAAACCAGACAACAACCTTCTCCTTAAGTGGTTTAAGATTTGCATCACAGTTTCACCAGCTTGTGGACTTGTAAATTGTTTTCAGCTCATGGAGCAGCTGCATTAATTTGCACTAAATTGGAGGGCACTTTCATTAAAAGATCAAGTGAAACATTTCTCAGTTCCTAACCTTCTAGCACTAGGCTAATGGTGTAAGAAACCATTGCCTAGACACATGAAAAGTGTCATGGTCTTCTACCATAAACCTATCACCTTACTGTATTTATTGTCTCTTGAAGTCAGTGACCTGCTCTTTGTGCTACATTAGTCACTTACAAAAAGTGACTGCTAGATAGAAGTTATTGTGTTAGTTTTCTTACAGCATGTCTTCTTAGCATGAGGCTGAATTTTAAGACAACCACTGGATTAGCTAGATACACTAATTTAACCTTCCATGTAACAGAACCAAGAACACTATTTGTTCAAATCATTCAACAGCAATGGACTCTCTGCAAGTGAGTATTAACAGAACTGGCATCTACTTCTGTTCAGCTGCCTGGAGCACTTTATGTACTCCAGAGTTCAGTTCTCAGTGAGAGCTGCAAGCCAAACATATATACACATGTGCATGTAAACCCACTTAATATTTCCAGAGGAAATACATACATCCCCAGCTATTTTGAAATGAAGAGGCTAAGCACCTGGAAAAACTCCATACATGTACTTCATGTCCAAGTGGAGATCAGTGACGAGTGCTATTCCTCAGGGGGTCAGTACTGGGACCAGCATTGTTCAACGTCTTTGATGCCAACACGGACAGTGGGATCGAGTGCACCCTCAGCAAGTTTGCTGACAACACCAAGCTGTGTGGTGCGGTCGACACGCTGGAGGAAAGGGATGCCATCCAGAGAGAACTTGGTAGGCTTGAGAGGTGGGCCTGTCCAAACCTCATGAAGTTCAACAAGGCCAAGTACAAGGTTCTGCACATGGGTTGGGGCAATCCCAAGCACAACTACACAATGGGAGGAGAATGGATCAAGAGCAGCCCTGAGAAGAAAGACTTGGGGGTGTTGGTGGATGAAAAGCTCAACATGACCCAGCAATGTGCGCTAGCAGCTCAGAAAGCCAACGGCATCCTGGGTTGCATCAAAAGAAGCATGACCAGAACGTCGAGAGAGCTGATTCTGCCCCTCTACTCCACTCCTGTGAGATCCCCACCTGGAGTACTGCATCCAGCTCTGGGCTCCCCAGTCCAAGAAAGACATGGAGCTGCTGCAGTGAGTCCAGAGGAGGGCCACAAAGATGATCAGAGGGCTGGAGCACCTCTTGTATGAAGACAGGCTGAGAGAGTTGGCCTTGTTCAGCCTGGAAAGGAGAGGGCTCCAGGGAGACCTAATAGCAGTCTTCCAGTCTCTAAAGGGGCCTACATGAAAGCTAGAGAGGTGCTGTTTACTAGGGCATGGAGTGATAGGACAAGGAGGAATGGCCTTAAGCTGACAGAGGGGAGATTTCAGTTAGGTATTAGAAAGAAATTCTTCTTTATGAGGGTGGTGAGGCATTGGAACAGGTTGCCCAGAGAAGCTGTGGATGTCTCCTCCCTGGAAGTGTTCAAGGCCAGGCTGGATGGGGCTTTGGGCAACCTCGTCTAGTGGAGGGTGTCCCTGCTCCTAGCAGGGGGGTTGGAACTGGATGATCTTTGAGATCCCTTCCAACCCAAATCATTCTCTGATTCACATTTACTTACAGAGAACAGGTAAATAAATGAAGTGGTAGAAAGAGATGTAAAAGTTCAACAAGTTACTTGTGTGCAAAGAGTAAAAGTGGCTGCATTTTAGAAGTGAGAGTGTATGTTTTGTACACATACTTGTTTGTGTGCAAAGCAGCATGTGTTTTCTGCAGTCCCTCTTTGATAATGAAGCAGGTGATTATGAGTGAAGAGACTGAGGGACTGTCATGTAGGATAAGTGTTTAAAGAAAGCAAGCTCACCTTATCCTATCTGCATGACCATGAAGCCTTCAACTACTACTTGCTTGTTAAAATGGAGCAAAATTAACAATTAGGAAAACAAAGAAGAACTAAAATAAACCCTAGTAAGTAACCCCTGGTAATAGCAGCTCCAAGCTCATTTAACTCATACGCTTATTTAAAAATAAAAAAGTTTCTAGTATGAGTTAGAAAAAATATTTGCTCTCTGCTCTTTCAAGTCACAGATTTCTTTTTTATTTTACAGGGTTTTGAGATTACAGCTGTCAGAAGCCACAGAAGCACCACAAACACAAACATAATGCACAAACATATCCATGCATAATCCCCATGGAAGGCTTAATACACAATGCCCATTTGTCAATTCTTTCCTTCCCACCATGCTTCCATTGCTACACAAGTGAATATCCACTCCTTCACTTTACAGATTCCGATACATTTTAGCTTACAGCATTTCCATGTAAAGATACTCCTAAGGTTTTGCAAGAAATTAATTTTTTTTTTCAAAATAGAAAAGAGTGAATAGAAGGACATGCTTCTATGAAATAAGCATTCTTTCTGAATTCTAATACCTGTGGGGTTTTTACAGATACCTTTGAATCCAGATCCTTTGTTTATAGGGCAAACTGGCTGATACGAATCAAAGGTAATACTACCTTTTAATGTAGCCATGATAGATATGTATATATTTAGATACACATAAATACATCTCTATCTGTACACATCCTGACTACATTAAAGGTAGCACTGCCTTTGATTTCTATCAGCTAGTTCGCTGTATATTAGATAGCAGGATCAGAGGCACTCTTGTAACTCTAATGTTGTAATACTTTTTTTCATCTCTCTATCTTCACTGTGACTTTTGCGGCCATAGGACCAGATTTACTTCATTTTTGTTCTGGCAGGCACTGGGATTTCCAAACTCTGCAAATCATACTTTGCAAATACAGAATCACAGAATCACAGAATCGTAGAGGTTGGAAGGGACCTCGAAAGATCATCTAGTCCAACCCCCCTGCCAAGGCAGGACCACCTACAGCACATCGCACAGGAACGTGTCCAGTCCGGTTTTGAATGTCTCCAGAGAAGGAGACTCCACAACCTCTCTGGGCAGCCTGTGCCAGTGCTCTGTCACCCTCACAGTGAAAACGTTTTTCCTCATGTTAACATGGAACCTCCTGTGCTCCAGCTTGAACCCATTGCCCCTTGTCCTATCGCTTAATGACACCGAGAAGAGCCTGGCTCCATCTTCCTGACACTCACCCTTTACATATTTATAAACGTTGATAAGGTCACCCCTCAGCCTCCTCTTCTCCAGGCTAAAGAGACCCAGCTCCCTCAGCCGTTCCTCATAAGGGAGATGTTCCACTCCCTTCATCATCTTAGTGGCTCTGCGCTGGACTCTCTCTAGCAGCTCCCTGTCCTCCTTGAACTCAGGGGCCCAGAACTGGACGCAATACTCCAGATGCGGCCTCACCGAGGCAGAACAGAGGGGGAGGAGCACCTCCCTCGACCTACTGACCACAGCCCTACTAATGCACCCCAGGATGCCATTGGCCTTCCTGGCCACCAGGGCACATTGCTGGCTCATGGTCATCCCTCTGTCCACCAGGACCGCCAGGTCCCTTTCCCCTACACTGCTCTTCACTAGCTTAAAGTCAAAATCATGAAGCCATGAGAGAACTGAATATCCCATTATTTCTTTTTCATTTTTTGAGTGGAATTTGCAAGAAACATGAGCATATATTTTTCTGCCCTTCTTATCACCACCATTCCCACTTGCATAATCAGTACAAGATAGACATCACTTTAAACACTATTTGCAAACAAATACAAGGAAACAATTTAGTTGTATATTTCCCCATTTCCAGTGCAACATTCTTTTGCACTCATGCAATCACTATTACAAACAAATCTGCCACTGGGCTGCGAGAACTGTGGGGAACAAACACAATGGCATAGAATGTTGTTAATTGCTTAGATTATAATTTGATACCTCCTGGAGAATAATTCATATGAATTTTGTACCTCCTGGAGAGTAATTTGTATGAATTTTATGTGAAATCTAGAACAATGCATCTTTTTTCAGAAACCCAACTAATAAAAAGTGTTGCTTTGTAATATCACACATGTGCATACTTGCTGTTACATGCAAATTATGTAAGGGACCAAGTAACTGAAAAATGCTAAATAACAGAAGAAGAAAACAGGAAAGGTGACACAGCACAAATCTAATGTAAGTAAGTTCAGCTGGCAAGGTCAGATTGCATGTAACTTTCTGTGGAAAATAGAAGGGTCAGCCAGGCACCAAGAGTTGGTGATAACATGCAATTTCAGTGTCTCACACTGGAACAGAGCAGGATACGGACTAGTTTTTTCCAAAGATGGGGGCATCATGTTTAAATACAGAGATAGCAGCTCAGTTTGGAAGTGACAGAGAACAAATGTGGAAAGTAACTTAGGTGAGGATAATAATAAAAATAACATTTCTGGTTCTTAGGAAGGAAGTTGTGGAAAAAAAATCAATAGCCTTCAGGAAAGCAGACTTCTATAACCTTACAGACGTGGTCACTGAAGTCTCATGGGATGGATGTCTGAAAGAAGAGAAGGAAATAAGGAGAGCTGGTAACATTTAAAGGGCACAACTGCAAGTTATCACAGTGCAATGAAAAGGTAAGGAAGGCTTGGAAGACACCAACTTGGCCAATTCAGGTTTTCAGTGATTTCAAAAAGAAAACTCAAAGTAGAAATTGGGTTAGATTATTCTTTAATACCATTAATAATTTAAACAAACACAAAAATATCTAGAAAGACAGATCTTTGAAAAGTTAAGGAGAAATCAAACTTATTTGGTAAGTAATTTAATAAGAAGACAACCACTGAAAGAGCTGGTTTGATACACAATGGAGAGGAAGCGCTGCTTCAGTTCTCAGTGACTGATGCATTCAATACCAATTTGACGCTTTCTTCACTAGGATGTGATCCATGCTTAACGTGACCAGCCTCAGTGACAGAGAGGTAAGAACTCCAGCCACTGCAGATTAAAGAGCGTGTAGGATGTTTCAAGCTGGCAGCGCTGTTGAAATTCGCCTTTGAATACGCTGAGGTTAGTGCCTCCATGAACGGTGGACCCCATCTAATGGCACACTGGGGCTGAGGGGAGGAGAGGAACCTGCCTTCTGGTTAGCAACTGGCAGTTTATTGGCCCATTCTACTGTCCTAAAACCAGTGCTTGCAAAAGGCCAAAGGAAGCGGCTTCAGAACAGCTAGCAGTTATCTCTCAGATTTTATAAAGGACCTGGACAAGCTCAGAAAATTGAGAACAAGACTGAAAGACCACCTGGTGTCTACCTTTAAAACAGGAAAGTAGAAAGGGGAGAACTTGGGACTCAGAGCTCTGTCAGCTTACCTCTGCTTCATAGAGAACTGGAGAACAAGGAATTTTGAGCACCACAAAGGTAAAATGTGAGTGAGAAAGAGCCCCATGTAGTATTAAGCTATTCTCACTTCCTCCATTCCTCAAACAGGGCATAGATCCTCCTGAAAAGGGGAGAAACAGTAATTGACTTTAAGCCCCAATTATAAAGCTGTTTCAGATTATGCTCTTCTAAGAAATAAGGAAGCAAGTTAAGAGAAAGAAGTACATAGGACAACATAAATAGCAAAAGTGTTACCGGCATGTTAGTGACAAGCTGGAAGAGGGTATTGAATGAGGTTTCACAAAAGCCTATCCAAAGCCCAGAACTATTCAGTATTTCTTTAGTAGCTTGGATGAAAAAAATAACAGATATGCTTAATAAATTTACAGGTAATATCAGTCTGTAAGAGACTAACTTGAAGGACCAGATTAGAATTGAAAATACTAATTAACTGAATTCTTACTGACTACAGCAGAGGTAAGAGCAAATGGAGAGCTCTACATTTAGAGGTAATCAGCTGCACAGTCACAGGGCAACAGATGACTGCACACACAGCTGCACTGCAGAAGGAGATCTTGGAGTCAACCGGTGCTTTTTGTGATTCAAAGGGAAATGCACAAAGAAATAGGTTTTATCACCCATAGTAATTTCTTCATGCATTTAAGTGAGAGCGTTGCCTTCAGCTGGAGAGTCATGCACAGTTCTGGGCACTAATTTCAGAAAGATGTGAACCAGCTGGAAAAGGCAATAAGAATAATCAAAGGTTTGTAAAACAAGAAAGGTTGAAAGAATGCAGGTAACTCAGTCCAGAGGGCTGAAGAGGGATGTGGCAAAACACCACATATAAATTAGAATAAACTCTTAAGGTCCACTGTCAACAGGACAATAATGATCTTAAACCTTGAAAGCTTTACCTTACACGCCAACAAAAAAGTCTTAACATCCAAGGCTTTTAGAACGGGAAGGCAGTGCCTAGAATCATTTCTGTTTGAGAGAGGACTGGACAAACCTCTATGACAGATAGGCAGAAGCAGCATCACACTGACTCTTTAATGAAATTCAAAGTTAATGCGAATAATCAAGTAGAAAAGAGTTGGAGCTGGGGAAAGAGGTGAGTGGATTTCCTACAGAAAGTATACATCTGAAATATTTGAATTACAGTTGTGCTGGGTTTGTGTGGCAAGGTTTTGGTAGCAGGGGAGCAACAGGGGCGGCTTCTGTGAGAAGCTGCCAGAAGCTTCCCCCGTGTCCAATAGAGCCAATGCCATCCAGCTCCAAGACAGACCCGCTGCTGGCCAAGGTGGCAGCGCCTCTGGGGTAACAGAGTTAAGAAGGGGGAAAAGCTGCTGTGCAACACCAAGTGCAGCTGGAGAGAGGAGTATGTGAGAGAAAGAGCCCTGCAGACCCCAAGGTCAGTGAAGAAGGAGGAGGTGCTCCAAGTGACAGAGCAGAGATTCCCCTGTGGCCCATGGTGAAGACCATGGTGAGGCAGGCTGTCCTCCTGCAGTCCATGGAAGAGGGGTGATGGGGTGTAGAAATTCCACCTGCAGTTCATGGAGGACTCCGTGCCGGAGCAGGCGGAGACACCTGAAGGAGGCTGTGACCCCATGGGAAGCCCACACTGGAGCAGGCTCTTGGCAGGACCTGTGCATCCGTGGAGAAAAGAGCCCACACTGGAGGAGGTTTGCTGGCAGGACTTGTGACCCTGTGGGGGACCCACACTGTCGCAGCTGGTGAAGAACTGCACCCCATGGGAAGGACTCACATTGGAGAAGTTAGTGGGGGACTGTCTGCCGTGGGAGGGACCCCAGGCTGGAGCAGGGGCAGAGTGTGAGGAGTCCTCCCCCTGAGGAGGAAGGAGTGGCAGAGACAACATGTGATGAACTGACCACAACCCCCATTCCCCGTCCCCCTGTGCTGCTGGCAGGGGAGAGGGAGAGAAATCTGGAGTGAAGTTGAGCCCAGGAAGAAGGGAGGGATGGGGGGAATGTGTTTTTAAGATTTAGGGTTATTTCTCATAACTCTGATTGGATTAGCAATAAGTTAAATTAATTTCCCTAGGTTGAGTCTGTTTTGCCCGTGACAGTAACTGATGAGTGATCTCTCCCTGTTCTCATCTCCAAACAACAGCCTTTCATTATACTTTCTCTCTCCTGACCATCTGAGAAGGCAGTGAGAGAGTGGCTTGGTGGGCACCTGGCATCCAGCCAGGGTCAACCCACCACAATGGTAAGGATGTCAAGTACTTCAAGCAGACTTCTTTTCCCTTTTCTTCCAGTTCTCAGTGACTTCTGCACCCAAACTTTGTGTTGTATTGCCCTTTAAATCTCATTAGATTGCCAATTTATAGTACATATTTTTTGCAAGTCTGGTATTACCTCTGCCTTCCAGAACGGAATCATGAAAAGGAAGAACTTAATGATCTAGTTCTATATTAGTATTTGTGGGCTTTGCCACTGGAAGGTGGGATTCAAGAAATAGAAGACAACTGGCTGATGTTCACTGTCTCATTTAAAGCTACACATCATGTAAAGCACACAATGCTTTCTCAAACCAAGCCATTATCTCTGCTACTAGTATCTCTATATATTGCCCACAGTAGTATTTGTCACTTGGACAGACAATTCCAATGTGATACCAGAAATGCAGCAGTAGATGGCATAATTACACTGTGATCTAGTGGAAATTTCAGCTCCACTCTTCTCTTTTGCCATTCAGACCAAATAGTTTAAAAAAAAAAAAAAGCAATCTCTATATCAAGCATATTTTGGTTGTAAATAACAGTGGTCAGAATCAAACTGGAATTCAGTGTTTAAATTCCGTTCTTGCAATCACAAGCAATAAAAGTTTTGGAAAGGAAACCCATCATGTTCTTACGTAGATGTGTAGATAATGTAGTTAACATTACTAACCCTTGCTTTAAGATCATTTTGTTTCATACAGATTTTAAGCCATGGCTGATTGGATATTTTAGTTTTGGTGTGTTTTTAAGGAACCATTGTTACATTTAGAACTAACTATATCAGAATCTTTTCCCTTTATCTTCACAGTTATTATAGGTTTTCAGAAATTTCATCTGACGTCATTTTAAACCACAGTAAAAGCCCTCTGTGCATTTCAGACTATGATCTCAAAGTGATGAGTAGATACTAAAGCATGTCATTGTAAAAAAAATGACACCATAAACAATGTAATATAACAGTTTCAGAACCACAGGCAGCAGTAGAACTAAGCTTCCACTACGAGTAGAGGTTATCAGTACCTTAAAGAAAACTGAATTGCATGGTGCTTGTTTCCTTTGCACTTAAGAATGTTTCAAGATATATGCTATCTTGCAAAACACCTTGATTTTTCTAGAGTGCAGAATAAACTCTCCAGTAGACATCAGCATTATCTCACTCATACAATCCTCCTTCACTGAATTGTACCACAGACTCAAACAATCAAAACAAGTAAAGAAAGAAATCCTCAAAAAGCTGTAGCATCACAGTAGCTAATATTCTTAACATGTGACATAGCACCTGGAGATAGTGGTGCCACACAGGGAACACTAGCCGCTCTTAGAAGCCCTGCTGCCCTCCTTGCGATCACCATGCCTCCCTTTTCTACAGCTATCTTTACTGCTGCCTTTCCTCATTTAGCAAAATAATGCAGAAAGAGATATCGTCCAGAAATTTTTCTAGAATTTATGCATAAGCTTTGGAGACTGTGGGCCACTATGATGTTCCCATGGGCAGCTTAAGCACAGAGAAACATTGCCATCCCCTCCCCATTTCCTTATCTCTTCTTTGCTAACTCTTACAGGCAAACATCTCTTTCTAAATTGCACTCAGAACCTGGTTTATTCTCCTGAGCTTGGTTTATTCTCCTGGTCATACATTGTGTATGCACACTTTTCCCATACCGGAAAGGCCTTCTGCAGTCTTCAGCAGGTTCTTCCATCATCTAGAAGATCCTTTTATAATGCTCTTGGACAAAACTACCAACAGATGAGGAAAGAGCTGGATATCCTTATATAAGACTTTGCCAGGGACAACTCAAGACTTGAAAAAAGAAACTATCCTTCCGTTTCTATAAACCTGTTAAGGTTTTTTGGTTATATCAGTTGTGATATAAGCAAAGAGGTTCAGGCAGACAAGTTTTGTCTCCCTTGTGCATTGCAGTAACCTTAATTACACGATCAAATTTCTTTCTAGAAGACAAACATCTGAGTGATTCAGTGTCCAGGATGCTGATGCTCGGTGAATAGAGGGTGCTCAGCATTTCCATGTTGTTCTTATTACTTGGTGTGCAGCCTCACAATCTAGTACATAGTTCACACTTTATCCTGAATACCCTCTTACTAATTTCTGTGGGAAAGTGAAGTGTGTGTCACCCACCACATTGTCCTAGTGTTCCCTTCCAAACACTCCATAAGGTAAAGAGGCATTATGATTCCTTTGCTTTAACGGCTGACAGATCAAAGAAAAGAAGTCAAAGTTAACATTAGAATTACTTTTTTTTTCCAAATCAGTACAGTATGATGCTTAAAGTTTTCAGAACAGTTTCTATTTGCTAAAGTTTAGCTGTGAAATCTTGGCATGTTTGTGAACCTGGACACTCAGGGGAGATGCAGCATGCAATTAGTGTGAGTTTTGGCTTGAGGTGCTGCTTTTTAGTTTGTTTAGTGTTTGTCTGGCTTTTTTGTAAAAGTTTCAGTGACCTGCTAAGATTCTAGTAAGATTTTGTGCAAGCGGAATTAAATTCTCAAGGACAAGTTTCACCTGCCTTAGTTTTAAGACCTTTCTCCTCTACATGAATCATTAAGTGTTCCTGACTACATGTTATACAATCTCTGCAAACCTCTGAAATTTTCAACCTTATAGCCAAAGTGTTTATTATTTCCTCCTCAACATCGTTACTGTTCAGTGTACAGTGCAAGTGTACTGGCTGTTCAAAACACAGTAGGAAGAGCACTCTGGGAGAGACAGTCCTAGTTTACGTATACATGAAGATGTAGTATGTCTTTCTGGAAGCTGTAGTATTCCCAAATAAATTTTTTAGACTGCTTGGGAATAGTTCAACTGCCCCCAAACTCTATAGCACAAGCCTCTATGTTGTACATTAGAAACTATGAAAAGGAACAGTTCCCCTGCATTTCTCCCCCAGTCCAAAACAATTTCAAATGCATATAACCAAACCTACTAAATTCAGTAATACTAGGACAATTTGAAATGCCTTGCAACACGCCTTTGACTTGAGGGCATAATCACAGAGAACAGTATAACTGCTCCCAGGGGGAAGTATTTCAGTGTGAGATGATGGCAAGGAACACTTCACATCTTGCAGATTCTATTCTCATGCTCAAGTCAAATCAAGTTGCATCCTGAGGGGATTTAACTTAGTTTCTTAACCAAACAAGCTGGTTTGAGGAAAATGTTTTGCCACAGAAATGTGTTGTGTAATTCTTCCTCTCCTTTCTCCCCTCCCCCTGCAGTACATCCTGCAACCCCAATGAATCTTCCAAAACAGAATAAATACTTATTATTAGGCTCTCTTCTCCCAGTTACTTCTCCTTTGCATGTAATGGAAAATTGACAAGTTTGAGATCACACATAACAACTCCATTGCTGGTGTGGGTTTATTGTAGTTGGTGGGTTGGCTTTGGTTTGGTTTGGTTTGTTTGTTTTTTTAAGAACTGAAACCATCTAAATCGTTTTAGGTTTTGTACTTTTATTTCTGTCACTGCCCTGGCCGAGTTGTTCTTTGCTGCAGAAAGGTGTTCCCAGGCTCTGTTTCTCTGAAAGAATTCAGAGGCTTTTACATATTTATCTAGTAACAGTTGTTCTCCTGCCCACTGTCTTTTCACGTAACATCTGTCCCAATTCCCTATTTGCCCATAAAAGTCAGACCCTCCTTGCCTCACATGACATAAAATGGTTCTTTGGAACCAAAGAGACTTTCTTTTTGTGTCAATGGCTTCCCTCAGTATTATTAAGACTACTGTTCTGTCAGAATACTAGACAGTGTACAACTGATATTAAAAAAAAAAAACAACACCAAAACCAACCAACCACACCATTTACTCTAGGTTGACAGCTTAATACATTATACATTGTTCTACGTTTTGCTGAAGGGATGCCTGTTACAGTTAAAAAGAAAGATTAGGACAGTGCTATTGCGGTTCATGATCTTTGTCCATACTGGGCAAACCGTGCTGAGGTTTGCAAATGAAAATACTGGTTAAGCTGTTTCAGCTCTACAGGTAAAGATGTTTCTCTCCTTCTACTAACTGTAAACACCCAGATGTTTTTTCTGGGTAGCAGCTTGGATCTCCACATGCTCATATACTAGTTTCTTACACTGCAGTGTTCCAAATTCTCAAGTTATCTCTGTTTCAGGTACTATCTACCCTCAGAAGTGGACCAAATCCACTGTCTGCGAAGTTCTAGTTGCTTTGTCAAGCATCCATTGTTTCTCAGAGTTTTTATTCAGTATCTCATCTTTTACTGAATGCATCTTGCAAAGCAGTAGAAAGCAGCTGTTTAACCACTTCAATCTTGCTACAGCTCCCTCTGCTCAGTAAAATCACCTCTCTTCCAAGTCTAATTTTTGCAAAGAACACTGAATTCTTCGAGTTCCTGTGTTTACATCTACAGCTGACTTTACAGAACAGATCCTTTGATGTAACTGAATGTTATTATACGTAGGAAGCCCCTCATATATGCCATGTCACAAAGGCAACTGCTTCCTGAAAACTTGCATTATCACTCACTGCCTGTTTGTAGGGTCAAGCATGGTTTAATTCCTCTCAAATTACCTTGTTCTTTTAATCATTCCACCCAGAAGTATGTCAGCACACTACCACATATGGTATGCAGTCATTATGCAGAAATAAGATCGTATATGCAGAATTTTGATTCTAGATACTTGTAAGCTACAAAAAGCAAGCTTTCACACCATCCATTTCTCAAGTGTCTGTGATCTGCAGCTCTCCTGCAGGAACTGGTTGAGGAATCTGCCTACAATCACCCAAGAAAGTACACAAGCCGTTCCTGAAGAGGACAATGCCTCACTGGAAAGCAAGATAGAGGAGTGACTACTATTCAATGTCTTTCATTTTTCAGTTCCTGCTAACTGAGTATTGTGATACTCAAGGAAACTACCAAGCATGCTGTGAACATAGAAAGGCCTTTTTCTGGGCAAAATTAACAGCTGCCTCAGGCTCTGAGGCACCTGCAATTTTAAAAGAGTTTGAATTTCATGCAAGACTAATTGACTGATGATTCAGAAATGCAAGTGAATATGACTCCCATGTATTTTTGCAACAAACTGTAGTTCTGCAGATCTGGAACACGATTTTTAATCTTCAGTTTCCTGTGATATATCTGGACTCCCTTTCAACAAACGAGCACAAAATAAAAGTTTTATGATCACTTTACTGAGCAAGGAGTACGTTGTTACAGTACTAATCTGGGAATTTTGTTTGAAAAGATAATATACCAAAACAGACACTGCACAGAAAATAATAAAATAACATAATGCAGATGCAAGTCATTGTCAGACCAATTCAAAGCTACTGAGACTTACTATGGTTACTATTACAATTAAATTAGGATTATGAAGAAGTAAGTTTGAACACGGCATTGGGACTTGCTTATGAAGAAGCACCTAGACTGTCAGAAAAAAACTTCAGGATTGTGGCAAAGAGCATATGGATATTTTTGCATGTGTGAGAGGTCCAAAATGAAATAAAAATCACAAACAGGGCTCTTCTCTGGGGAGGTTTTAATTTCAAAGGTTTATAAGACGTAATTGATTGTTGGCTTGCTTTCTGCATTTTAAGTACCAAATGAAACCATAGGAACCCATGCAAAGCAGTGGGGGGCAGGGGTTGCATATCACCCATTTGTATTGTTTGCAAAACGCACTTAGTGTTTTACTTCCAGTTGCTTCTACAGAGCAGCCAAGGGAAGACTAAAATCTGGGAGAAACACCTGGGTACAGGGACTTCCCAGGACAGGAGGAGCGCTACTGAAATCACAGAGTCCTAGCCTCTGTTAGGCTAGGAACTGGACACCTTGCACACCAGGCTGGGGCTTCCTGCCTTTCAATGGTTGTCCATGCTGGCAGCAGCCTCTGCTCTGGCCATGTCAGGGCCATCACATGCCTAAACCCCAGTCACCCGTCACTGCCCGACTTGCACTTGCAGCCCAAATCCCAACGTCCTGGGGCGACTCCACTTCTCTTGGATCCTTGATTGTGGATGTGAGCAGGACGTCAATACACGGTATTGCACGCTGTCCCAGGTTAAACAAGTCTGTCCTTAAGGCTGTGCAAGGGGAGGGGAAGGTAAGCCTGAGATGAACTGCAAGCTGACTGAAAGAAGCGACTTTTTGCAACTACACACTCCAGGTTCATGACAACGCACACATCTGTGGACCCTCCCAGTACCCACACGACCCTCCTGTCCTCTTGGTATCCATGTGTCTATCTGTGAGCATTGCACATAAGAGGTTACAGTCGCTCGGGTCTGCTTATCTCTTGTTTGAACACTGTGGATGGAGATCTGCAAGGTTGGCATGAGAAGCAGCTGAAGGACAGTCCTGTTCTGGCTAAAGAATGTGGAATAAACAGATAAACGGTTTCTGTGCAGAATCCTGAAGGCCACTGTACTTAGAGTGAGAGTTTTTGCTTCATTATCCATGAAATGAATATTAAAGTTGACACCCCTAAGTACGATAATGAACTAGAAGAAGTATAGGCGAAACATATATGACCATGGTACTCGACCCTCCACCCAAATCATGTTAATTGACACCCCTGGGAGGGAACAGCTAAGGCTGGGGTATAAAGGACATTGAGGAAAGTACCGCCAAGGAGGAGAGAAGACACTGAAGACCCAGAAGAGGCAGTTGTCTGGTTATGCTCCTCCTCCACTCAAGATGGGGACTCCTTCTTGGTAAGCATCGTGCCTTCACCTTTCGGTGACAATACCCAGGATAGCATTTTGCTGGCACTGTCACCATATATCAGTGCTACTGCAGTAAGGGCATTTACTAATGAAAATTCCAAACTCTTTATATCTGTCACCTTAGTATATTACCTGTTTCAACTTCACAAAACTGTCTCAGTTAAAGTCCTTCAGGCAACCTTGACAGGCAAACTTTGGCTACATACATAATAGCTTAGACATTAACCATTGACTGAGTCTGGGACTAAGACTGGACCTAGCCACACCCAGGCTCCTCTCTGAGAAGCATTTCAGAAAGCAAGGGGGGGTCCTTGCTGAACCTCATGACTCAATGGGAGGGCCTCCCTCAGCCACGCATGAGACTCACACCCCTTTACGCGACAGTATCTTGGCCCTCTTCTAACTCTGCAACACCTGGGCTATAAGGTGGGGTGTCCAGCATCACTGGAGGATCAGGATATAGGGGTAGGACCGGTGCAGTAGCACCAGGCACTAAGCTTGAGCCAGTTTCCCAATTAGTTTTTGACTTTTCTCAGGAAGGCAGTACAGACCTAAGGCCTGTGCATGGCAAAGGGACAGAAGGAGAGCTCTGGGCATCCCCCAGAAGACAAAGCTTTGACTCGATCCCCTCAAAGTCAAAAGATGTTACAGCCTACTCTCATTCAGCTTCTGGGCCATTATAAAAGTGAGGGAGCACAAAGCTAAGGCTTATACATGGCACAGGGTCAGAAGTGTAGGTTCAGAAAAGGGGTAGGAGGGAAGGTTTGGGTGTACCTGAGAAGACAGTTTCAATTTTTATCTCCTGAAAACCTGGACTCAAACACAGGATGGCTCGTCATCACCCAAGGGGATGTGATCTTGGCTCACAGAGAGTTTTCCTGAGGCAGGGAAATACCAGGGGGCAACAGAGACCCACCAGGAGCCAGCAGCTCTCGCAGGAGACACCAACGTGGCCTGCACATTGCCAGAGCCCTGGTGGCCACCCCGCACCAACCCAAGGCAGCCCAGGGAGCACGAGCCACCAGGAGCACTGCCACCAGAGTGGGCACACAGGGCTGGCGTAGCAGCCAGGGCATGGCGTGGCAGTTGGCATGGGAGGGTGCCTCTTCAAAGGACAGGCACGCACTGGCCGAGTGGGAGACCTGAAGTACACATAACCCAGCAACCAGCACCACTCTGTGGCAGGCCAAGGGTGGCCATCCTACCTGACCCTCGAGGCAGAATGGTGGGCACTCCTCTGCGGGCAAAGGCTGCAGCTCCAGCTGAGGGATCTGCGCCATCTGCCCCAGCGGTGGCCGATGCCTCCACCCAGGCGGAGCTGCTGAAGGAGAGGCTGTAGTGCAGACCCCAGGCTGCAGGACATGCCCAGACCTTCCTCCAGGGACAGGCGGCAGCCCTGCCTGCAGGAGGTGTGCCCAGGTGGAAGAGCTCCTGCAGCAGGCGGCTGCGCTGCAGGAGGCGGCGAGGAGGCTGCGTAACGTCAGGGAGGCTGAGAAGGAGTTAGCTGGTTCCAAGCACGGTCTCGGAACCACAGTCCAGCCCACGGCCAAACAGCCAAAACTCCCCCTCTGGCGCACACAGAAGGGAGAGGGGCAATAATGGGAAGCTGGCAATGGCAAGGACCGGCGGGAGGAAGAGACTTCCCCCAACGCCTGATGTGCCCTTGCAGAACTGCTTCACCGCTCTGCAGACTGAAGCAGAACGACCCGCCACGTCAGGACGGACGCTGGAGCTGAGTAAGGCAGCCCGGTCTGCTCCCTAAGCAGCGCAAATAAGGAAAGGCGACGGGTGACAGCAGTGGGCGACTCTCCTGAGGGTCCAGAGGCACCACATGCCAGCCCGACGCGCTCTCTGGAGGCCTGCTGCCTACTGGGGCTTGGACCAGGGATGTCACCAGGAGACTACCAGTCCTTGTACAGTTCACTGTTGTCTGCCGCTGTGGGCACCAGTGACACAGCTGGGAGCAGCCTGAGGAGTATCAGGAAGGATTACTGAGCCCTGGAAGTGGCGGTAAGGGTCTCTGGGGTGAAGGCAGGTCTTTCATCAATCCTCCCGGTCAAAGGGAAGGGGCACAAAAGCACCAGCTGAATCTGACAAGCCAACAAACGGTTACAGCACTGGTGCCACAGCCAGGGGTTTGGCTGCTTAGATCACAGGACCCTCTTTGATAAACTTGGTCTGCTGGGGGCTAATGGGGTCCATCTGTCAGAGAAGGGGAAGGACATCTTCAGTCACAGGCTTGCCAAGGTGGTGAAGAAGGCTTTAAATGAAAGTTGCCACGGGCACCTCAGTCTACGCCACTCCTACCAGTTTGATGCCAGTGCCAGCACTAGATGCCCAGAGGCTGGACAAGAATCACAGGTCGGCAGGAGAGCACGTGAAGTGCAGCACAAAGGAATTACAGCCAGTGAGTCAGCGTCACCAGGGGCCCAACTTAGGTACCTCTGTGTAAACACACGTGGCATGTGCAATAAACAGGAGTTGGAGACACGCACACACCTGCAGGGCTATGATATCATTGGCATTACAGAGGCGTGATGGGACAGCTCCTATGACTGGAGTGTTGGGATGGAAGGATACAGGCTCTTTAGCGAGGACGGGCAGGGCAGGCAAGGAAGGAGTGTTGCCCTCCATGTCAATGACCAGCTGGAGTGCATGGAGCTCCGCCTGGGGATGGATAAGGAGCTGATTGAGAGCTTATGTGTCAGGATTAAAGGGAGCGCAGGGACAGAGGACCCTATAGTGAGGATCTGCTATAAGCTACCTGACCAGGAAGACAAGGCAGATGAGGCCCTCTATAGACAAATAGGAGAAGCCTGATATTCACGAGCCCTGGTCCTCATGAAGGACTTCAACCACTCTCTGTTGGAAGGACAACACAGCAGGGCATAAGCAATTGAGGAGGTTTCTTCTCCAAGTGAGGAGAGTGCCATGCTGGACCTTGCTCTCACCAACAAGGAGGGGCTGGTAGGGGAATGTGAAGCTCAATGGCAGCCTTGGCTGTAGGGACCATGAAATGGTAGAGTTCAAGATCCTCAGGGCAGTGAGGAGGGTCCATAGTAAGTGCGCTGCCCTGGACTTCAAGAGAGCAGACTTTGGCCTTTCCAGGGACCTTCTTGGTAGAGTACCATGAGACAAAGCTTTGAGGGGAAGAAGGGCCCAAGAAAGCTGGCTAGTATTCAAGGATCACCTCCTTCAGGCTCTGAAGTAATGCATTCCAACAAAAAGTCAGGAAAAAGTGTCTAGAAGCCTGCATGGATGAACAAGGAGCTCCTGGGCAAAGTCAGACACAAAAAGGAAACCTGCAGAGGGTGGAAGCAAGGGTAGGTAGTCTGATAGGAATACAGAGAAATTGAGCAACCAGGGATCAGGTTAGGAGAGCAGAAGCCCTGACAGAATTAAATCTGGCCGAAGACATTAAGGGCAACAAAAAAGGTTTGTATAGGTATGTCAGTGATAGAAGAAAGATAATGGAAAATGTGGGCCCCTGCTGGAATGAAACAGGAGACCTGGTTACCCAGGATATGAAGAAAGTTGAAGTACTCAACAGCTTTTTTGCTTCAGTCTTCACTAGCAAGTGCTCAAGCCACACTGTTCAGGTCACAGAAGGCAAAGGCAGGGACTGGGAGAATGAAGAACTTCTCACTGTAGGAGAAGATCGGGTTCAAGACCATCCAAGGAACCAAAAGGTGAACAAGTCCAGGGGACATGATGAGAGACATCCACAGGTCCTGAAGGAACTGGCGGATGAAGTGGCCGAACCATTCTCCATCATATTTGAGAAGTCATGGCAGTCTGGTGATGAAGTTCCCACTGACTGGAAAAGGGGAAACATAACCCTCATTTTTAAAAAGGGGAAAAAGGAAGACCCAGGGAACTAGAGGCTGGTTAGTCTCACTGCTGTACCTGGCAAGATCATGAAGAAGATTCTCCTGGAAACTATGCTCAGACACGTGGAAAATAAGGAGATAAAGGACACATAATAAGGAAATAAGGACACATGGAAAATAAGGAGATAAAGTCAATATGGCATCATTAAGGGCAAATCGTGCCTAACAAATTTGGTAGCCTTCTATGATGGTGTTACAGCATTGGTGGAAAAGAAAAGAGCAGCTCATGTCATCTGCCTGGGCTTGTGCAAAGAATTTGACACTCTCACACAACATCCTTGTCTGTAAACTAGAGAGGCAGGGATTTGATGGATGAACCCCTCACTGATAAGGAATTGGCTGGATGGTCACACTTAAAGAGTTGTGGTCAATGGGTCAATGTCTAAATGGAGACCAGTAACAAGTTGTGTTCCTCAGGGGTCTCTGTTGGGATCAGCACGGTTTAACGTCATTGTTGGTGACATGGACAGTGGGATTGAGCTGACTACACCAAGCTGTGTGGTGTGGTCAACACACTGGAGGGAAGGGATACCATCCAGAGGGACCTTGAAAGGCTTGAGAGGCGGGCCCGTGCAAACCTCAGGAGGTTCAACAAGGCCAAGTGCAAGGTCCTGCACATGGGTCAGAGCAATCCCAAGTACAAATACAGGCTGGGCCAACAATGGATTGAGAGCAGCCCCAAGGACTTGGGGGTGTTGGTGGGTTAAAAGCTCAACATGACCTGGAAATGCATGCTTGCAGCCCTGAAAGCCAACCATATCCTGGGCTGCATCAAAAGAACTGTGGCCAGCAGGTCCAAGGAAGTGATTCGGCCCCTCTACTGTGCTCTTATGAGACCTCACCTGGAGTACTGTGTCCAGCTCTGGAATCCTCAGTACAGGAAAGACATGGAGCTGCTGGAGCAAGTCCAGAGGAGGGCCACAAAGTTGATCAGTGGGATGGAGCACCTCTCCTATGATGACAGGCTGAGGAAGCTGGGATTTTTCAGCCTGGAGAAGAGAATGCTCTGGGGACACCTAATCGTGGTCTTCCATTACCTGAAGGGGCCTACAGAAAAGCTGGAGAGGAGCAGTTTACAAGGGCATGGAGTGACAGCATAGGGAGTAATGGCCTTAAGCTGAAGAAAGGTAGATTTAGATTACATGTTAGGAAGAAATCCTTCACTGTGAGGGTGCTGAGGCACTGGAACAGGTTGCCCAGAGAAGTTGTGGATGGCCCCTTCCTGGAAATATTCAAGGCCAAGTTGGATGGGGCTTTGGGCAACCAGGTCTAGTGGAGGGTGTCCCTGTCCATGGCAGGGTGGTTGGAACTAGAAGATCTTTAAGATCCCTTCCAACCCAAATAATTCTATGACTCTATGGTTCTGTGATTCTGTGAATACTGAAAATTTCCAGTTCAACACATTTTTTGACATCATTTTGCAACTTTGTCATCTTCTCTTTTATTTCAGAAGCTATTTAATTCCAAGGAACTAGATGGATACTACCTTTCACATATTCCTGCATCTGAAAGGATATTTTCAGACTAAATTCAGTAGTAATGTGGGGTCAAGTAGCACTTTTGATCATACAGCTTTATATCAGGTGATCAAGCTAGTGTGTCCTCAGCTGAAAACTATCACATATCACATAAAATATAGTAAATGAAAAAGTGCAAGCATGTTTTCCAGAACAAAATCAAGGAAAGACAAAGTTTGCTGACATTACTTTGAATGTGAGGAGGCCATTCGTCACCATTTACTGTTGCCTGAAAGAAGAACATAAGCTGACTTGCTTCATTTCTGAGTTCTTCAGTTGCGTTTCCAGGGACTTTTTCCTCTCATTGGCAGGGCCAGCTTCAGCGCTTGCATAGTCACTTTTTCCCATCTAAAAAAACTTCTTGTTCATCATATACCCCTACTAAAAAAAAAAAAAACAAAACACAGCTGACAGTACCGTGTTGAAAATGATCTGGCAAGAGGATATGGAGGACAAAGAATGGGGAGTACTATGTTCAGTGGGAAAAGCGTAGGGGAAATATCAATAAGATTATAGCCTCAGTGATGGTTACAATGAAAAAAATTAGCCTGTAAGTGAACAATTAGTTTTCGTTGTGTCTATGGTATTATTAAAGCTTCAGCTGACATGCTCTTCATGACATATCTTTATGTATATATTAAAGAATAGCATTTATAATATAGTCTGCAAAGGAATATTCTGTTTCATAGTGCAATAGTCAGAGCAGAAAAGTAATTTAATTCCAAAGTCTGCACAGACAAAGTAATGGCAGCTATGATAAAAATGTATATTCAGATCTTAGATATTTGCAAGACTTCAGTAAAGGGTAAGCAGGCCTTTGTCAGGGGTCCTGTATTTTTTCATGTATAATGATCTCTGCTCACTTAAGCTCCTGTGTTACTACAATAGCAGTCCCTGAACCTTCCAATCTGAACAAGAAATATGTGAAGCCAGGCTTTGTGCAATACTTTCAACACCTTAGTCCTATCATTTCAGTTTGCTCTCAGTCAAAGGGAACTACTGAGAGAGTAACATATTGCTGTATTCCTCTTTCATGATGTGGTGGTCTATTTAATTTTCAACTATTTCACCTTTCCTCACTCCTTTTTGTTAGGTGTCTACTAGGAAGAGTATATCAACATGCCTTTAACTTCAGTGGCTGCTAAAATACAGTTGGGCTTGTAAAATCATGCTGAAGAAATAATTTGTTCTAAATCAAGACTTATTTCCCCAAGTCACCACAACCAGACTGGCCGTAATTATGTTGTATTTTGCAACAGATTTCCATATGAAGGAAAAAAAGAAAAAAAAAAAGGAAATTATCTAAAACATTTACTTGTGTATGTAAAATGCATGCAAGTACATAGTGGTTCAAGTCTCAGAACAAAGATAATTCCCCTGGCTGTTCCTCCATGCAATATCAATGGTTTATTTGCCAAACCCGTTGTGAGTTATGCAGAGCATAATGCATATCATAACATGTTGCTTCATCTCTTCTCACACCTATATAGATGAACAATGAAATAGCCAACAATTTATTTTCTCTATTTTGATCACTAGTATAGAATTCTGTCCTCCTGTATCATGAATTCCAGTACTATGTAGGTCCCTAATGAGGCAGACTTCCTACCAAGAATACCATAAAAATCAGGGGAGACATATGTTTCTGGAGGGCACCAGAAAGACCTGCTGTGAGTAGCGTAAGTTCCCAAACTCCTTAACTGAAGAGGACGGATTCTTCATCAGGGAGCTTCCAAGATGTCCAGCATCTTTTCTTTGACTAGAGAGGGAATTAGGGACTTTCTTTAAGGGAACCGCTTCCCTGTGCAGGTGAACGGATCCCATATGTCTCACATTATATTAGGCTCTCTGCATGTTTTTCCAGGGTAATTGAAGTAGGCGGACAGGTTTTCATTTTCAAGCTTTCCCTTGGAAACAGGGAAGCTTGAAAGAGCTGAAAGCTGAGATTCTGCTTAACAACAGAGAAATTTGTTTATATCCCATCCCTCCTTACTCCCTCATAGCCATACATCTGCCTCACCTTTGCTCCTCTCTGTGACTCATTTGATCCCCTGAGTGAGAAGTAGGAACCAGCTCCTGATTTTAGGGCATAAAAATAGCATTCTTCGTAAAGATTTAGGTGAGCTAAGTTGTAAGTATGTAAATCACTGAAGAGTAGAGGGAAACACCCTTTGACTCTAAAGTTATTATAAGAGCAGCATGGGAATATATGTAGATTTTTCCACAATTAAATCTTAAAAACTGTTGTTCATTATGTTGCTCCAGCAACAACTATCTAATGAAAAAGGAGAAAACTGCCAAGTGCGATCAGGGTGTGCACAGAGAGAAAAGTGGAAGAATGGTCAAATTTACATCAGAAGAAATGATTCTCCACTAGTGTAGTTGCAAGTTGCTCTGAAGTCCACTGTCACTGAGATATGGCCATTTACCCTACTTTAAAAATTAAGTAGGAATCTCAGAAAATTATTTGCTGGAGTGTAACACATATTTTCCCTTTTAAAATACTATAAGGGAAAAAGAGACAGCAGGCTACTGAACGTGCTTGGTGCAGCGTGCTCTGTCTCTCCAAAGTGTAGCATGAGTAATGCAAGGTTACTGCAGTAAGTACACATTTCTTACTGGATATCAGAGAAAATAGGTGTGTAAAATCCATGTAATTTGATAGCACATACATCACCACTGCCCCTGGGAGTACTGAATCATAAAGCTACATATTTAGCACAGTAAAAGAATATTTCTCATCTTTTTTTCTGAGAAAATTCTATGGAAATGAGTGGGGGATGGGAGAAAATACTTATAAATCCAGTATTAGAACAACAGGCAAAATGTAGAGTTGCTGCAGAGACACAATGTATATCCCTTTTTTTATTCCATGACATTTTATTTTAAGTGCCCCTCTCCCCCCAGTGTTTTTAGTACCAGTGCTAAATTACAGTAGCACTCATGGAAATACATGTGAGATTCACATGAATACCAAGTACATTCATTACGATCAGTACTGAATTCCAAATGAGAACAGCTTCTCTTTTTTTTTTTCCTCTCTGTGTTAACCTTCAAGGCAAGTCAACACATTTCAAACATCCTAGTCTGATTTTAATTTGGAAAACAGTCTTAAATATACCACTGCCAAATCAGATCGACTCAAAGCTGTGAGGAATGAAGGCAAGGAGGAGGAGGGGAGGGAGGACTGCCACAGCAAGGAGACACTGTGAGAGAAAGAGAGGTGAAAATGAGAGCTAACATCAGCTCCCCCGGGGTCTACCGTAATCAGCAGACAAATGGTCTATACTCATGGCGTGTATTCATTCTGCAGCAAGGGGCTGCCAACAAGAGCCTCCCTATGTCTGTTTGGAAATACAGTACTAGCCTGCCTCTATTCAGATGCTTTGAAACAAAAACGAACTGCTGACAAACACTGCTTTGGGCATTTGACACTCCTTTTTGATCTAGTTACTCAGACAGTGTAAAATGAACAAATTAGGAACCTACTACAAAAGACCCTCAGTCCTAGCTTGCTAAAATGTTCAGGGTTTATAAAATTAGGACTGGGTTTTGTGAGGTTTTTTCCCTCTCTCTTGATCGCTTAAAAAAAATCCATTCCATTTTAGTTGTTGGTGTTCTGGTTTTGTGTTTTGTGTTTTGGGTTTCTTTTTTTTGTTGGGTTTTTTTTAGGTTTTTTTTTTTTTTAATACTGGCGAATAAATGTTCTCTTCAGTTTCTGGATCATCATTTTTAGATGCATGTCTGTGCATGAAAAGGACATTGCTATTGCACATACCAAATATATTTACATATTCACCATCTAGATACATTTATAATTTGTGTAGCTTTTATCTCCAGATATGTGTTTTGGATTGTGAAATGTGAAAATTTTCTTTCAAAATCTTTTACAGGATTTTTTGCTTTCCCAGAGGGATTCCACTCTTCATAAACTTCCTCTCTTAGTGGAACAAAAATACAGTTGTCTCAGTGAAATGCCCAAAAACATGGGCTTAAGAATGACTCTGGAGCAGCACACCTATTTTTTTTTTCAAGTACATTATTTTTTCAAATGTACTTTTATAGTGACATACTGTGTATTGTGCATTGCTGAGCTCCTCTTTGGAGTGATGTTACGTCACGTGCTTTGAAGCATGTTATGTGTGCCTATGTAAATGTCGAAAAGCTGCTCCTTTGAAACCACATCTCATTTTAGAGAGTGAGGAAAATTAGATAGGCTGTTCACACAGAGCCAAAAGCAGACATCATACAATAGCCCCCAAGACTCATAATGAAATTAGATTTTTTTTTTTAATTCAATGATCCAGATGGATTCATTGATGGAACAGCAAACCATTTCTGAGATCGCTAATACTCTAATACATAATTGCAGGATAGCAACCACTTATCCATTATGTTCAGCTGTTCTGCTAGTGCTCCTGAGTTTAATTATCAGTTTGCCTTAGAAAATCCATTTTTCCTTCTCTTTCTGCAACAGCAAAATCAAATTTCAGTCACAGTTTGCATTATAATACCTTATCATAAATCCATGGTTTAGGATGAATGATTATAGTCATAGGTGCCTACTGATGGAAAACATTTACAATGTGCAACTGTTCCCCGATGATTCCAGCTCTGATGGAAGAGCACGTGCAAGCGTGGAAGTTCGTCATCGTTTCCTCATCTGGCTGTGATAAAGAGACAGACAGAAAAGAGTCTGCTTTTCACCTGTGGGTATCCCACTTCTAAGCAGCCTTAAAATATCACAACAATGTAACCACAAAGGAACAAGGACTTTACAAAAATGTTCCAAGCAAAGGGTCAGTGGAGCCAGTGAATAAAAATTGTGTGATTTTAATGAATGAGATCCCGGCTGTGTCCCACCTGCTCGTTCTTTTGGATGATCAAACCCATGCTCACACATATGAACAACAGAAAGGAACTTGTTCTAGATGTGGTTTTTTTATGCGGTGCATATGTATGAACAGTGCAGAGGAAGGGCAGAGCATGGATTGTAGATCAAAGGAAAGCGTTTTTTCTTTCCCCTTTTTAGTGAACGCTGTGCTTTCAGTAGGCGCTGGATTGGCAGTCTCAGAGGCTGTGCTCCTGCTCAGCGAAAGGAGAGGCACAAAGGACACAGTGGAAACAGCATCTTCCTCTGCCGAAGGTTTCTGCCCCAAGTGTGAAGGACCGTGTTTACAGTTGCCACGGCAGGCAACCTCCACGACTCAGTATTTATTTGCCTACTAACTGCTAAGATAGAATACAGCTTCTGTGGTCTTTCTCTTTCCTCTGTACATGTAATAGGTAGGCAGATAGGTAGATAGAGTGTTTGTGTTACTACCTGCAGGTAGACCCTAGAAGCCACCACACCAGGCATGGACAACATATAGTTAATATCAGAAGTGATTCATAGCTAAAACTTTTCACTTCTTATTATTGGTCACCTATATATTTCAGACCCACTGGGAGCCCTGAAACATGGTGTAATAGCAGAGAGGTTAAAGAGCAGAGATGGCAGATTTTGCACCCTTGGGTCTCCTTCAAATATCCACATGGTGTTAGAAACCTGGATGCGATCAATCTTTGTGTGCATATACTGTGAAAGTCACTGTTAATAGGACTTTTGTGTTCTCATGATGTGTCTAGTACTTAAAAAAATAAGGAGGTTTAGGAATTTATTTTTGATAATAAAATACAATATTTGCTCTGCTAGCTATGTCACCAAAGTAAGCAAATGTTTTATGTATTTTCTTGGAAAAACATATAAGATCTTTTTTATCAGAGAACGATGATGACTTCCAAATCATTCGTGAACAATTAACTCACTGAGGCTAAGGCTTGCAACGATTATCTGCTGCACCCTTTCATGATGAGGTCACAAACATGGCAGCAGCCTGGTCAACCTGTACTTTATTCAATAGCGTGTCCAAACTGCTAGGGCAAAACATCAGAAAAGTATGCTGGCTTTATTCAAAGAAAACTGTTTCAGTGGCATTTGAGGCAGTAGGGAAGTTGATTGTCTAAGGTTCATCCAGAAATTTTCTGCAGGCCATGGAGTACCGAAACCCAACCATTCCTTCCTTACATCTTTGCTGTCTAGAGATGGCAGTCAGGTGTCTTGGCGTCCTTCACTGATGATTAGAGTGATTTCCTAATTTGCACCATAAATTGTGCATAGTGCTGTCCAAATACAGCTGTTATTGCTGGACGGAGTGTCAACTGCAACGGCCATGCCACTGTTTTGGTCTCTTGACAATTTGTAGTCACGTAAGTGGAGAAACTCTGCTGTCTTTAAATCTCAGCAGAGAAGCTCTGATATCAAAATTATGCCAGTCCTTTCCATACAAGATGTAAATGGTAAATCACAGCCAAGTGTTATCATTGCAGCGAGGATCCCTTTGAGAACTGGGCTGTGAAGTGAAACCTGCAGATGACTTTAACTACAGCTTCTTCCTTGTATTTAAATTGTCCTGCTTGCTTTATTTATTCTGAACACATCTCCTGGGCAGCTGAGAACAAACTGATGAACAGGTCTGTGAGTGTTGAGAGTGCAGAAGAATTGACATTTTAAAGGTAAACATTGAGACTTTTCATCCAGAAGGTGCAACAGCTGCTACAGATACTGATATAACTTCTGACAGATAGTGATGAGTGATATGTAGTGTCAGTTCAAGATGAGAGGCTACAACTTAGTTAAAAGCAATCCACTGAATGTGAACTATGAGGCTGGACCCAGCTGCCCTGAATCTCTTATTCTGGAAAAATTATCTACTTGAATGCTAGGGACAATGTTAAATACCCTGTCAAATTTCAGGACAATGAATTTATGACCAGATTCTCCCACATATTTTGAGGGTTATTTTAAATTCAGAACTTCTCAAGAAATAGTTTGCCAAGCAAGACTGGTAGGAGAACATTACACTCCAGCCAACCCTCTGAATTCCTCCCGTCTCCTACAAAAGGGATCCCGCAATGGAACTGTGCACGTGGTGCGGCTCCTCTACCAGATGAAGACAGATCACATTTGTAAGTGTGCACAGAGGTCCATAAACATCACTAGTCCTCGTTCAGCTTGACAGTGGTTAGAGGGAGGCTCCAGGGACCTATCTCCCCATGTAGTGTAAATTTTACTGTAAGTCTGATAACTTTCTTTTGCAGATTGGAATGCAACTTGTGTAACCTTGACTAAAAGAAACCAGATCAGCTGCTGAATTACTTCTCTGTCACTACCAGAAGCAGTCAAATTGCAAGGAGACTTTTTTTTTTTAAATAAGCCTCAAAATTTTCAAAAAGTTTAAAGCTTACTTACATTTCCGTGACAAAAGAGTCACATTAAAAGAAGGTGAGAACAGCTCAATTCCTTGGTGTTTCCATTCCAGCCAAATCCCACAAAGCAGATGCAAAAAAAGATGAAACAAAATGCAAAGTGAATTTAACTATTACAAGCAACACAGAAATGATGCAATTCAGCTCAGTAGTATACGGCAACTAAGATTCCAGTTCGGTTTCATTTTATACCATGCCTTTTTCCCCAGTCCCAATGAATCTATAATTGTTTTCCTTTTCTCTAACTTTGCAAGATGCAGCCACCACTCTATACAAAAAGCAAGTGAAAATAAATAGTCAGCAGTTCAAACTGTAAAACTCAGGTAGTTGTGATGGAGCTGGGAGCTTGTTTTATCTTTTGCATTCAATAACATTTACATTATTTGCCTCTTTCATTTTGTGGGCATTCAAATTCTTTATTCTTTATTAAACTTCACTTGACGCTGCCTAACTTTGTTAGCTGGTGATATTTTTACTAAAGTGTGAATCAAAGATCTAGAAAAATCTAGCTATTATCAATGTGAACATAAATTAGTAATTTAAAGAGGACTACTTGAATGCATAGTTTACTCAGTTCATGGGCTGTTTTCTTAACCTTTGACACCTTGAAGTATTTGATGAGAGCTTCCAAAAGGAGAACTATCCACCAGTAAATGCCTTTGGTTTTAAAATGTAGTTCAACGGACAGCAGCACTTAAACAGTAAGCAGTATTTTAAATCATCATCCACTGCATGTTTTAGTGGGAAATTTCTTTTTTATGCTAATATTAGTCATTGCATAATATTTTCCAGGCTTCTGTGTCTGCTTCCCAAATGTTTGTGTTGAGAACAATAAATCTCTCTGAATCATGAGTAATACATGCTGATACTGTTCTTTTTTATAGAAAGTCTTCATTTCTTTATTCTTTCTATTTCTGTGAAGTCTCCTATAGATGAACAACTCTACCACTCCAAAAAGCTTGTAGGAAGAGAGATTTTTCCAGATTTTTTAAATGTTTTTCTTATAAAAACAAAAATAATAAAATAATAAATATATTAATAATTAGAAAGTAATATTTTTATCACTTCAAGGAGTTAAAAAGATTTTAACTTTCCCTTGGGGAGCCCATAGCTGTGTCTACAAGACCGCTCAGATATTTTGATTTATTAATAGAGAATAAACGAGACTTCAGGAGCTGAAAGAAGAAAGCTGTTATCTGGAGAGAGCAATATTTGCAGGTCTGTCCTATTGTCTTACTTTTATTTTTGTTTGTTTACTTGCTTGCTTTTCTCTATTTTCTTTTTTTTTTCCATTTTTAATATTCACACCTCTCAGTGAAGGTTAGCAAGCAGCTGGCACCAGCTTTTCAGTCTCATTTTGTGGCTCTTCCCTACCTCCACCCTTAGCACTGATCAGTGCATCAAATGTTTGGTTGTGGAACAACTGTAATGGGTTTTGAGCTCTGTGCACTCATGGGGATTTCTCCAAAGGGCAAAATTAATTCTACACGAGCCCCCTTCTCCCTCCCCTGTCCTCTTGTAACTGCATGCTAAGATTGGTTCACTGGAAGAATAATTTAAAAATACATTCGATAAAATAATATACTAATAATATACTATTGCAGCATCTCCTGTCAGTCATCCAATTAGAGCATACCGTAAGTAAGTCTTATAACACAAAGTATTAGCTTTTTTTTTTTAAAGTAAGCACATACATTAGCATGAAGTGTAGGTATTTTAAATGGGCTGTTCGTTACAGGCTCCAGATTTAGAAGCAGATATTTGTATGCAAATGTCAACAGTAGCATGGACAGCACGCTTTTCCCATCATATCCAATGAGTTATTTAAATTCACAGTTAAGTGTCCAGAGCTAAAAAATTCAGACCAACAATCATTTAAATATCAAACTCAGATTTGGTGATGGGAGGTTATTCTGAACACAATAGAATTACCCATATGTGTAAAACTATTTACACGTATACATATTTTGCAGAATAAGAGACTTCAGATTGATTCTAAACTACAGCAGGCAATACTTCTGCTATTGTAGTCAGTGAGCTAAAGCATTGGAGCACTAGTCAGTCACCTTAAGCTGTAGGCACTCTCATGTCAAGATCAGCAACTGATGAACAGCAGAAGTTAATATTGCAATATACTGAATCCTAGATGCAATATATATATATATATATATATATATACATATTGCATGCATGGTATATCTTGGATGGGTAATGAACAAAATAAAAATCAGTAGAATGGAAGACTGGAGAAAGAAGTTAGGAAGCTGCCAGTGACATGTTTAGGCAAATAATATGAATAAGTTCCACCAATGTCAGGTGAAGAGTACTAATTCATAAGAAGGTGGATTTCTTATTTGGTTAATCTGAGATTTCCTTATTTAGTAAATATGAGGGCTTTGCCAGCTAAAGCTTGCTGAAATGGAATTAAACTGAAGTATACAGCATTTTTAGATATATTGCTATTATGAATAAAGGGCAAATACTGTGGATAAGGAGAAAAGGGGATCAGGACTAAAAATCAGCCAGACATTCTGACACCATTGTGGATGGGGATTATATTAATATAGAGAAAAGCTTCATTTAAGGACTACTGATAGAAAGGCAACACCATCACTTAATAAATGCCTTTTTCTTTACAGGTAATGTTCCGTTATCAGCTGGAAAAAAATGAAACAAATCAGAAATTGCCTGTCTTTTCACAGAGGACACCTCGACTTGACCAGTTATTAAAGCTGCTTGTAAAGGGTGCAGAAAGTAGAAAACTACACTTGTAGGTGAATAAGACTATCGGAAAGGATCATTCCATTAAAAAATAAAGATTACCTCATCAAAGCAAATGCTACCGTAGAGCTGATGGTAAAGCCAATGCCTCCTTCAGAGTCTGATGAATTTTTTGTGATTAAATATTATTTTTTGTTTCTTTCCTCGTCAAGGTATATTCATCCACAGAGGACAATCAGAGCAAGACGAGATAACATTCTTCCCTTCTTAGGAAGTTCCCTTAATGACAACTTGACTATACAGTCACATAAATCCTTTATTTTTTTCATGCATGCTCTTCATGAATACAGTGGAGATGGGTATTTCTGGAAAACAAATTCTTCTCCTTTTCTACACAAGAAAAATAGTTGGTGGAAATTTTTCATGGAGCTTGAGCATCCCTCCTCTCTGACTTGGAGTGATAGGTCCATGGGTCAGAAATTCAGTCTTCTCTAAAGACTGCACCAAAAGATTGTCAGTTGCGGAGGTCCTTATCACTCTTGCCTCAAAAGGAAGCTGGCTCAAGCCACCAACTCATTTTAAAGGAGCACAAACTCATCCTCAGATTGTAATGACTCTTGGTTCACTGCTGGCTTAGACTTGAATCAAACCAGTGACCCAGAGTGAAAGGCTCCATAAACCCTTAGCAACTCACTGAGCCATTCAGGACTTCAGGGAGAAGGGGAGCGGGGGAAGCAGTCTCAACAAAAGGGCCTTAAATTTAGAAAGGATTGACTGGAGTATGCTAACCTTTATCCTCTCATACACTCGCAGGATTCACTACTCCAAGTTCCATAGGTGAGAGCTGGAGGTACAGAAGAGTAGAATGCAATGGCAAATATGAACATGACAAATAGACTTTCATTGAAGCAAAATACACTTTTTAAAATTCTCCTACATTTAATGAAGCAGAGAATTTTTGAAGCGGTGTCACCCATTTGAAGGATTTGAAATACAGAAATCCTAAACCTTTCATGTGAACAGGAAAAGTACTTTTGAAATATCCCAGCATATTTAGTTCACCATGATGTGTGGGCTATTAGGTGGACTTTTTTCATTTTAGCACTGACATTTGCCATTCTTCTGAAGTAGAACTTGTGTATGTGTGTGTGTGTGTGTGTGTGTGCTTATGTGTATGTAAATATATCTACTGTACCGCTGGAAATATGTTTTTACTAACCTTGCAAATAATAACATCTATTATCACTCAGTAGTAGGCAGAGTATGTTTTTACAATTAAGATGAACTGCTTTTTTCCTTCTTTTATTGATTTACTATAATTATTATCAATTTCCTCTTAGATACTGATTAATGTTTCTCTTTTATACAAGTTAGTTTTCTCGTTTGTTTCTTATTTTTCTAGACGATCTGCCATTGTAAGCATTTGTCTACAGTGACAGTGTTGTTTTGCTTTTTACCTCACTATATCTAACTACATCATTTTCTGTTCTCCTTACAGAACTCTTCTGAATTTCATTTAGGAAACAAAGACTCATTAGGGAATTTGGATTTTGAAATTGAATATTTTTTTTAATTTCTGCTTTTTTTTTTTTCATTTATGGGACTGCACTGACTGACATAGAGTTGATGTTATTAGCAGTTAGTGTCTTTCTCAGATTTCTCTCGATTGAAAATTAATTCTCCAAATTTTTGGATTTCAAAACCTTGGGCTAGACAACCAAGATAATAGTGTGAAAATGCAGCTGTATTTCAATTTTAGGGGAAAAAAATAATAAAGTAATCCAAAAGATATATATACAAAGGATGTCTTTCTCTGGCCATTAAGGTCTGAAAGGTTTAAAGTTCCATGTTTTCAACAGTAATCTTCAGTAGCAGCACCTAAAACCTACAATTCTTGTTTTATGTCTGAGGTAACAAGGAAAATCAAACAATTCACTTGGTATTTATTCTAGTAAAAGTTAACTACTGACCTCCCTACCTATTCTATAGACCACTATTAACCTTGTCTGCAGGAGGGTGGTGATTTTAAGAGTTATGACTGTTAATGGCCTTTGAATGCAGCAGTCTCAGACCACTTACTCCCCAGTGTACCACATGGCTCAGACTTCCAGATCAGAAAATGATAAGAAGACGAAGAAGATAGCAGGTCATTCTTGAGGTAGCCTTGATAAAATTGCTGCAAAATGAATCATGCACGTCTGCAGTTCTTTACCCAGTATTTTTCTGTTTTAATTTTCAAGCCAAAGCTTGTTGATGTGAAAGTGAATGAAATGACTGTGCAGTATGCTTTAAGATTCCAGCTCAAAGGCTGTGTACATCAGCTTAGATGTAAATAAAAATATGATCCAGGAAATATTCTGCACGCTGGTGCTCTCCATAACATTTTATATTAATCTGTCACGTGCTCAAACCCCATCATTAGTTTCAGCTGTAAACTAATAAAAAATCAGATTCTTGAAATTTACCAACAGTATTATCTATTAAATCAAACTGATATTAGTGATATTTCCTCACCTGGCTATGTAGACCTATTTTACTTGTCTATGTAATGAACCGATCAATTCTATGCAGATGAGATCTTTATAATAGGGGGAGTATATTCAAATAAAGATAGCATTACTTTTAGGGAATTTCATATTGTAACCCAAATCTCTGAACTGGGGGGTTGGGGGGGAGTGGGGGGGTGAGAAACATAGTTTTGCCCACAGTCATCCAGCCTTTTAAATCTTCCCTAAATACTGGCAGCCCAAGCTACATCTTGTCCTTATGCAGGTAAGGTAAGGTGCAGGTAGGAATCATGAGATTTAACAACATGCATTTCAAGCTGCTCTGTTTTGTTTTCTGTATTTGAGTCTTCCAGAGTTTAGTAGTTTAAATTTTGTGGCTTGGATAGCTAGAAACTT
>VWZZ01004622.1:459402-586782 GCA_013399095.1 Psophia crepitans | reverse complement strand
CTAGAAACTTACTATTTATTGCAATGAATCTCACTGTTTATTGTAATACTGCTTCATGGCTCCCAGTGCTGTAATTATGAGAACCACACACTAAATGCTGCATGATTCAGAATAGAACCAGTGGAGAAGAGCAGTAAACATACATCTCTGAACAATTTCCTCAGGGCTGGAAAAATAGATACATGTTTCACCCACTTTTCCTTCCTTCTCACTGTATTGCTTGCTGTGTTTGTAATAACCAAGGAAAGCACTGAACGGAGGGAGAGATGCAGAGTGCAGCCCCGTGCTGTAAAGGTTATGTTGGTATTAGTGGTCATGTCTGAGTCAGGAGAGTCTTGACAGTAGCTTTAGGGAGGTCCACACTGTATAGTACAAAGGCTGGTGAAATAACTCATGCTTTACTTCATCTAATATACAGCACAAATATAGCCAGCCTTAAACAGCATGGACATAAAGTAGACTGCACAACTTAGCATGAGGATCCACACTGCTCCAGGTTGATCAAGGTAGTGCAGAAGCAGTCCCTTACAACCTAGGTCAGTAAATTTGCAGTAGAGGGGAACTGTTTGAGAGGTAGCTCTTATCACAGATTCACAGAATGGTAGGGGTTGGAAGGGACCTCTGGAGATCATCTAGTCTAACCCCCTCCCAAAGCAGGATCACCTAGATCAGGTAGCACAGGAATGCGTCCAGGCATGTTTTGCGTATCTCCAGAGAAGGAGACTCCACAGCCTCTCTGGGCAGCCTGTTCCAGTGCTCTGTCAACTTCAGAGTGAAGAAGTTTCTCCGCATGTGGAGATGGAACTTCCTGTGTTTCAGTTTGTGTCCATTGCCCCTTGTCCTGTCACTGAGCACCATTGAGAAGAGTCTGGCCCCATCCTTGACACCCACCTTTGAGATACTTATAAGCATTGATGAGATCCCCTCTCAGTCTTCTCTTCTCCAGGCTAAACAGACCCAGCTCTCTCAGCCTTTCCTCATGAGAGAGATGCTCCAATCCTCTCATCATCCTCACAGCCCTCCACTGGACTCTCTCCAGTAGTTCCCTGTCTTCTTTGAACCAGGGAGTCCAGAACTGTCAAATTTAAAACAAAAAGAAAAGGAATTTCAGTGATGCAGACAAGACAATTATAGAAAAAATCCACTCCTGAAAACTTGTTCTAAATGTTTTATCACATCCTAGGTACTAATATATGACAAAATCCTTTTGCTCTTAGTGCTGTCACATTTGTGTGAGATGAAGGTTGTTGTCTCACCCACACAGACGATAGGATGACACTTTAATTGGAAAGTGACATTGTTGGGAACATTTATGAATAATTTAGTATGTCCTCCCCACTCATCTTTTTATATGTTCTCCAAGTCATTATTTTATTTATTATTTATTAAGAACTGACGTTGTGCTGAGAGCTGTACAGAATAAAGAAGAACACAAAGTCCTTGCCCTTCTGGATCTTACACAGCAAGAAACATAGAAAGCTCTTTTCCATCCTGCTCCTAAGATAGTAAATACATTCTGGTTGCGTTCCAGACTTTTTCCTCTCTTGGCGTTTGCCTTTGCTGACAAATACAACAATAACATTAATAATAAAAATATCTCAGCATGAGTGTTCTGTTAAGCTTGGCTGTTTTTAAGGTTCTTCTTACCCTCTGAGACCTTCGTATCTTGTTCTAGTTTCCTTTTCCTCACAGAAATACACAGACATTCTATCTTGTTGGACTGAAGTTAATAGAACTTGCCTAGGTTGACATCAGAGCACATCAACAGAAACAATTCTGTCTTTCTTTATAGGGAGCTGAATCTCACTACCCTTTTCCAAAGCAATTGTATTCCTTAACTGTTTGCTTACATTTCTCTCTTTTTTTTTTTCTTTTGTCTTCATTTGCTTATGCATATCAAATTGCTTGTGACAGGTTGGATCAAAAGGCATTACCTTTACTTTTGGTTACAGATCTCTGGTACTGCAGACCCTTATCCTCTATTTAGGTCTGTAACACAAACATAGAAAGAAGCAAAACAGATTCTTTCAGTGATTTGTCCATAGAGTCCCTTAGTGATGCAGGACTGACCTGCTGATTTTTATTAATCTAGAAATAACTCTTACCCTCTTACATCTGTTACCTGTATTAGCTTGTGGGATGTGAAACATAGGACCAATTTTTGCAGTCAAAAGAAGGAAAGAATCCTGCTTAGAATAATGGGTTTAGGGTTAAGTAATTGCCTACAGTTGGATAGGAGGCTTTTAATTCCTTTATCATTTTCTACTTAAAGACTTACTATGTTTTACCTTTCAGGATGTCTGTGATTTTTACCAGTTCACATTCAGAAATATTCTGGTCACTCACAGAATATGTTGAAAATATACTCAGTTTGTGTCTTCATGTGCTCTGGCAGCCCAGAAAGCTAACTGTAAAAACTGTTAACTAACTGCTAAACTGGGCTGCATCAAAACTGGTGTGGCCAGCAGGTCGATGGAGGTGATTCTTCCCCTCTACTCCGCTCTTGTGAGACCCCACCTGGAGTACTGTGTCCAGCTCTGGGGTCCCCAGTACAGGAAAGACATGGAGCTGCTGGAGCAAGTCCAGAGGAGGGCCATAAAGCTGATCAGAGGTCTGGAGCACCTCTCCTATGAGGACAGGGTGAGGGAGCTGGGGTTGCTTAGTCTGGAGAAGAGAAGGCTCTGGGGAGACCTAATCGTGGCCTTCTGATACCTGAAGGGGACCTACAGGAAAGCTGGTGAGGGGATATTTATTAGGGAGTGCAGTGACAGGACAAGGTGTAATGGGTATAAACTAAAAGACAGGGGATTTAGATTGGACATTAGAAAGAAATCCTTCACTGTGAGGGTGGTGAGGCACTGGAACAGGTTGCCCAGAGAAGTTGTGGAGGCCCCATCCCTGGCAGTGTTCAAGGCCAGGCTGGATGGGGCTTTGGGCAACCTGGTCTAGTGTAGGGTGTCCCTGCCCATGGCAGGGGAGGCTGGAACTAGATGATCCTTCTGGTCCCTTTCCAACCCAAACCATTCTGTGATTCTATGATTCCATGTAACAGGTGCAATTCACAAGAAGAGTTACTTTTAGAACAGCTGATGCCTAAGAAAAAAACCAAACATTCCATTAGAGAGAGCTCTGCTCATTTGTTCTGCCTATATGCCACATTTTTGTCCTTCAGTCATTACATTTGAGGGTTTTTTTCCCTGCTGGAAATTAGACTCTCCCAGGATATCACAGTATTTTCTGCAGTAATTATGATGTTGTATACATGGAGGTTGTGGAGGACTGAATGAGATTTTGAGCTTAATCACCAAACCACTCAAATTAGATTTAGTTTTGAAGGGAAAATAAACCTAAGGTTGGCACAGCAATGAACAGAAGAACATTTGAAAACAGATTTTTTTTTTAACCTTCCATTATGAAAAAATAAAAAGCTATTGTCGCTATTTTCACTCCAAATCTGGCACAAGTGTTAAAGTTTAAGGGGAAGCTAAATTGCAAGTGCAGCTTTTACACACAAAAACCAGTAAGTGGTCCAACAGCAACAAATTATGGAGAGTAAGAGACAACATGCTGGGAAGGGGTGGGGGGGCATGCGGGTTGCAGGGCGCAGTGCAGTAGGCAGTCTCAGTGCAGTGAGAACAAGATGAATGTGCATGAAGCCTAGTTATCTCAGAGTGAAAGGTCATCAAAATCAATTTGCGGCATGTTGTACAAAGGTTATTATCAGACTCAAATTTTCTATGCCCATTTAAAACACAATATAAAATAAAGTGGTTGCTTTAATAACTATGATTAGTAGAGAAAAAAGGCATATCACTGAGCCATCCATTTCAACATTTCTGCTACCTTAGTTTTTATTCAAAACATTGCAAATAATGAGAAGTGGGGTTTTTTGGAAGGCTGCGTTCCTGAAACAGACTCCATTCATTTTCAGAATCTATAACGCTGACAGAATTGAAAGCACCTTTCTAAAATTACAGTCCTTCAAAATCAATAGTGTAATATTTGGAATTTGTTTCTTTTTTATTACAGAGCACTTCATTATTATTTTCATTTTCAGGAATGAGATAGACTAGAATCTATCATTTTCTTATCATAGAATCACAGAATGGTTTGGATTGGAACGGACCTGTAAGACCATCCAGTTCCAACCCCCCTGTCAGGGGCAGGGACACCCTCCACTAGACCAGGTCACCCAAAGCCCCATCCAACCTGGTCGTGAACACTGCCAGGGATGGGGCCTCCACAGCTTCTCTGGGCAACCTGTTCCAGTGCCTCACCACCCTCACAGTAAACAATTTCTTCCTAACATCTAATCTAAATCTACCTTCCTTCATCTTAAGGCCATTACCCCTTATCTGCGGATAAATTGCTTACTCAGAGGTGCAGACAGCCTGTTTTGTTATGACATCTCAGTGGCAAAACAACCCTTGTGCAAACACAGACCTCTGTAGCCAGCAAAGACATTACAACAGCAACACCTAAACCTAAAAACGTACCCAGAAATCTCTTTACGCTAGTTCTGATGGTAAATATAATCCTCAGTACAATAGGAAAATGAGCTGAACTGTCAGAAGAAGATGACTACCAGAGGGTTTTTCTTATAAAGCTTTTTGTCAGTTGGGTCATCAGAGGACTCCATACAGAGTGCTGTCATCCAACATGAACTAGTTGCTAGTCTCACCTCACTGAAAGGGTGAACAAATTTGTGAAAATTGTGCATTAATTCCCTTTTGTGATTGCTTCGCTCTTTTTCTGAAATGTGGACTCTCCTTTCTCAATCCCTTATAAAGAGAAAAATGAAGTAGATGAAGGACCCCATTGGTTATGGAATAGAGTATGGCCAGTGTCCACTAATTAGATATATTTACAGAGAGAAAAAGTTCTCCAGCTTTCCCACTTTGCCTGCATTGTGTTTTCCAGGGCATTAGAAGTTTACATGAAAGGGAATAAAATAAATTTCCTGTCCACGCATGCAGGAAGCCCACAAGTACCACCCTGACGACAGCCCTTCGACACGAGCCCTCTTCGTGCAGGCTGCATGCAGAGCACACAGCAAGATCAAGAACACGTCAACCGCACAGCCACTCCTCTCTTCAGGAGCTTTGTAATCAATGTCTGATTTCTTGATACCTTGTGTATATTGCATCACCTAGAAATGGGAGCAAAATAGACACTGAGAAAACTGTTTCTTTCTTACATAATATGGAGCCTCTGAAACCATATTATTCGATATTAATCTGTTAATAACTGTAGTCATTGTACTTTGAACCTTAAACAAAAGAAATTCTGTATTTTCTTCCTGTTTTCTTTTCCTATGGCTCTTCACTAAATAGTTTTTTGTGTTTTTTTCAATATTCTGCTCAAAACTTCATGCTCTAATAAAAACGCTGCTGTCATTTCATTAACATCTTTCTTATTCTACAAATTAAAAAGGACCAAATTGTGCTTTACATTCTTTCAAAGACATTTTCATGAATGAGGTGACCACCACCGACTATTTCCCTTTGTGCCAGTCACAGAAATCTTCCTGCCAAGGAAATGAGATTCAGCATTGCTAATGGGAAGATAAAAATACTCAGTATTTATTTTACAATTTGCTAATAATGAAGCAGACTGAGAGGATGATTGGTTGAATGCACTTGGAATAATAATAAAAGGCAGGGCAGATGCTGAAAGATATATTTCGTGTTTCATCTTCTAATTGATGTTTGTTTCTCATGTCCTTTGTATGCATTTCCTGAATTAGTGTAGCATTCTCTGAGGGTAAATCAACCTAATTTTTCCCTCCTGACAGATGCATCCTTGATGATACTCAAGGAATAGTTCCAGCCTTAAAACTTGGTGTCCGTGAAAAGGCTGCACTGGGCTCAACTGGTTCTAGCTCTCAGACAGAGGTCAACTGCTCTACCTTTGCACTCAGAGCCAGCTGCGATGGGCTGCAGCTCTGAGCCACACAAAGTCTGCAGGTGCTGTGCCAGACCTAACACCAGGCTGTTAGGAGCCTGACACCTCCTCATAAAATGACTCTGCTTTGACATCAGACCTTACATACCCCTAGCTGGCTGAGAGTACCGGGTCGTTGGCAGCAAACTCTGCTGACACTAGAGTAAGCTTTGAGCTGCTACTGGTGAAACCACTGCATTGGGTTTGATTTAGGGTCTCAGTGACAAACAGAGAACCAGACTGGGGGAAATAAGATGGCTGAGTGAACTCAATGAGAGTAAATGGGACATGATCTCACCTCCACTGATGCCATGAAAAGTAAGACTTCATGTTGGTTGAAGAGTTTTTGAAAACAACTTAAAATTACAAAGGTAATTTTTCAACCTCACAGTACCTTGAAGGTCTATGGGCTTTTTCTCTCTTTTTTTCCTACCTGTACCAAATAAGTATCAGGTACTAGCAGCATATCTCATTTCCCTTCCCATAGAGATCAATGGGATTTTGCTTCTGAATTTAAAGATTATTTCACTTCAGTTATTAACAAAACATTGTTACAACTTTCAAGGTTTGAGTGCCCCAATTACAGATGCAGAAGTAAACAGTGGTCTAACTTTAATGCCCCACCCCTGAACCATGTCTCCACTCTACAGCTAAGTCCTGCAGGAGCTGCTGAAATATACATCTAAGTCCTGTTAATTGATCAGTACCCATCTCCTGTAGAGTTACCTTTTGTAAGAGTCTTTGGAAAAAAGTGACCTGTAAGTCAGCCGCCTAGAGCTTTCGCTGCCAAGGCAGGCTATACAGATATAGGTGGGGTGCAAACAGTCTGAAGGATGCCATGTGCTTACACTGTTAAGAGGCCCTAACTCCCCATGTTGTGTGAATTTCTTTATTGGCAGTGTGCTTGGGCTTTTTTTGATCCCACAACAGAGTTCCAAAAAGCTTTTTGGGGGAAGGTGAAATTCTGTGTTCTTCCTTCCTCCTGTGTCTTGGCATCTACTGAGGACTTCGGCACCAGGTAAGTAATGCTCTGCATTCAAGCATTGTATTATGTGTTTCATGAATACATGAATTTGGTTAGCTCAGCAGCAACATATACTGTTCAGTAGAATTTATTTTATTCCTGCCCATCTCAAATCCTTGGCATTTTCTTCAGAATTTACAATCTTGATAGCAGCCAACTTGCAGGGAATTTGGCCTTACATCTCACTGCCATATTTCTCTTCATATTTAAATCATGCAAATATGTTATCACTAAATATTGTTTCGGCAAAATTACGGTCTCAAGAGGATGTGCTGGTAAAGAAGCATGCTATTTCAACTACCTGAAGTGGAGATAAAAAATGATCACAGGTATTCCATAGAACCAAAATGAAATCAGGAAGATCTTCATGATTGCAGCTTTGCAGACAAGCCACAAGATCAACAAGTATATTTGAAGGACAGATGTAGCGTTTCCTGCCACAGAAAACTGAAGGCTTTAAATTACATTAATGAGACTACGTGGGTGTGGAACTTGTTAGGAATTTGATCATTGTTTAGCTTTTTAATATTTTTACTGGCATGTGCCTTTCTGTAAGGCAAGATCAGTGAGGTGCTAAAGGGCTTTTGGGAGATGTAACTGACTAGTGCACAGCTTTCACGGCCATAACGGACAGGAATCACAGGACAAAAATTAAAGACCAAAAGGCACCACTAACTTGCTATTGAACTTCCATGAAACGCTAGCAGTTCCTTAAAAACACATACCTAGAGCATCGAGGTCTCACAGTGAAGCATTTACCAGCAGGAAGTGCAGATGAACAGCTTTATGGAAACGACAGTCGTCAGTGCTTGGTGAACTTTAATTTGCCACCATTAGGGCATGAACATAACAATTCAGTCATTAATGACAAGATGCTGGGAAGGGACACAGCCAAGGCAGCTGACCCAAACTGGCCAAAGGGATATTCCATACCATATGATGTCATGCTCCATATATAGTGAGGGGTCAGCCTTGGGACAGAGCAGCTTAGGGTCTTGCTGAGCATTGACTTCAGGTGTCAAGACATTGTGCTGTTTGTCATTTGTTTTGTTGATATTTTTCTCTCTTTTTTTAATTATTATTATTATTATCATCATCATTATTATTATTATCATTATTATCGGTATTATCTTCCTTTTCTATCCTATTAACCTGTCTTTATCTCAACTCAAGAGTAGTTTTTTTGATTGGTGGGATTTTTTTTCAGTTTTTACTCTCTCTCCCATCCCACTGGGAGGCAAGAGAAAAAGGCTGTGTGGGTTTAGCTCCTGGGTGGGTTAAACCACGACACAAGATTAAGTGAGGTTTCTCAGTAAATATTACATAGTACCCTAATATTTAACCCCCATGAGATAGCCTGGACTCTCTCCCTTTTTTCCCTTTGTTGCCAGTTTTAAAGATTTCTCTCACTCCATAGAAAATAAATTCTCAGTCTAATGAAACTGGGTTTTACCAGCATTTGCTAATAATGTGTCTCTTTCCACTTCTTATCTGGTGATCAGAAGCTCTATGTTTTTCTTGCATCTGATACAAACTTTGATTCTGCATTGGTCCCATAATTTTTACAACCAGTTCTGACAAAAACGAAGTGTTCTGTAAATATTATCTCAAGATTTTACATTTTTATCTCTGTTTGAAGAGAAGTTAGGATTGCTGGTGTCCTTGCACTAGAAGGACTTATGTGAAGGCTAATTTAACTGGCTCACTGCCTTTCAACTAAGGTCACCGTGATACTTCCTGTATCCTGTTTTCTGGTCCATTTCAAGCTTCACATCAATTGTTGACATGGAGTTTGTTGATGAACTTGTCCTAAGAGGACCATAAACCAATTTGTGGAGCAAATAAGAGGGTTATGAAAGCAATGACATACCCAGTGATTTTCCACTCTTATGTCTTGTGTATGTATCTTAATTTCCAGGTAGCTGCCTCACAAAATGAAGAGTTAATAGCCTTCTCGTTCTTTGTGTTCCCCTCCCCCCTTCTGTTAGGTTTCAGTGGACTACTTCAATAAAAGAGAAAAGGAACACTATTCACCAGAAAACAGTTATTTAGGTACAATAATTTGTACTTTATGTCATATTATAATGGTGATTGTAAATTTTCCTTTGAACCATGTTTTATTAACATTTTTTTTCCACAGAGTTACATCAAAAGACTCTATAAATAAGTGATGTGCTCAGCCTGCCAGCTCTTACATGCATACCAATTACCTCTATTGGTTTCAGGACACGTAGTCAGTACTTTAAACAACCCAGATAATATTGCAAACTGAAATATTCCACATCTCCATCTTGGTATGCTGTCACCATGCAGAGAATGATTATAATTGGTAATCAGTTTCACTGCTGGTAAGTTGAGTGGCATGATGCATTTTATATCCATGCTTATGTCAAACTCAATTAACATTCTAACACAGTGTATTTCAAAGACACAGACCTAATCTGAGGGAACAACGCAATTATTTTTTTGATGTTCAAAATTCTCAGTTTCATGAAGAGAAGAATTTGAAGCACAAATCCATTTATTAATAGCGTAGCGTTTGCTGGTTTTGCTTGCTAGGGGAAGAGTGAATGCCATCTCAAATTCCTGTTGCAACTGGGGCATGCCAATGACCTGAGAAACTGCAGTGAAATCAGAAATACAAAATGATCAAGATTTTTCTTTGTGATTACACACTGCTGTATCAAGGTATGATATGTATTATGATACTGTGATCTGAAAAATGTTTAATTCTTTTTTTAAATACTGATCTATTGAGGGCATTTTTTATTGTATTTGATTTATGTAATAAATGAAACATGAACATCAAAGTGCTTTGTCAAATTCCACATAATCAAATGGGTAGACAAAACAATAAAGAGAAAGCTAATATATGTAACCTTTTCAGGAGAAATGCGGAAGTCAAATTGGACAGATGAAAGCTGCAACATACTTTAACTCATCATCACCAAAAAAATCTTTCCCCCATCTGTCTCTTATGGGTTTTGTGGTTCTCCTATCATCCATAACCTCAGTTTGTAATAATGTCACAGCCTTCATAGCACAGAAGAGATAAAATACACAAAACACCTTTAAAAAACAAATCAAAACAAAAAAAAGCCCCAACCAAACAAAACGCCAGCTCAGGCTGATAAACATTACACAACTTGTCTAGAATTGTCCTGTTCCACCCATGGTTGGTTTGTTGTATTATTGCACAACTTGCTAGTCACAACTTGCTGATCCATCTGTCCTGATGGAAGTGACAGCATTTTGCTGGCACGTCTTCTTCACGTGGGCTCTTTCATATGCAGTAGCTGCATGGTCCGATCACCTAGGTGATTCATCAAGTGACCCATGCTCTGAAGTTACAGAATCACACAACAGTTGAAGTTGGAAAAGACCTCACAAGGTCATTTGGTCCAACCCCCCTGCTCATGCAGAGTCAGCTAGAGCAGGTTGCCCAGGACCATGCTTAGACATTTTTTAGGCATCTCAAAAAAAGTTGTAGGAAGAAGAGTCACCACAACTAGGTGTAGTTTTGCTCGTCTTTCTTAGAGAAAGTTGGGGAATATTAGAAAATATGAAAACATAATTGCTCTGCTAAAAGGAAGATTCATAGTTCTGCAGTTCAGAAAATAAACATTACAACATCTATTTTGATAGTTTTGAGACAGAAACACCGCTCAGTTGATGGCAGGTTAAATTGGGTGAAGTTAAAATAAATGTAACCACATTTTTCTTGAAGTACTTTAATCTCTTCAGTCTGCAAAACTGTCCTAGAAATCTTGAAGGAGCAAAGCTGTCTGACAGTTCTAGCATAATGAAAGCTTTTCAAGAATATATTTTTTTTTAATGTATCTATATGTTACTGTTAATTCAGCACAAAATTGTCAGGAAAAATCCTTCACCAGCTTGTAGAACAATAAAAATGTTCCAAGTAGTTTTTACTAGCAAACTCAGACCGAGTTATCCCAATTGACTTTTCTGATCTTCAAAACACGAAAAAATTGTCGATGGAGTAACTGACCTCAGCGATAAGTTGTATGAGCAGAACCTTATGAAGTAGAGTGCAGTGGAATCCTTCCATTGAGCAGAATCTTCAATACTTGACTATTTCTGTCTTTTGATCCTCCGGAATGAAGAAGTGCAGTGAAGTATGTTCTAACAAAACCTGACCAAAGACTGACATGACTAGTTTCCATGTCAGAATGTCTGGTCCACTGTGAATTTTTATGAACCGATGACCTGAAATTTAGAAAGAAAATTCCTTTTTTTTTTCCTGGAAGAAATGGAAAGGTGTTTTGCTGTTCCATATTATAAGAAGGATGGAGCAGGATGTCAAAAATTCGTATCTTTGCATCTCAAGAGCAAGATCTTATTCTTACTTTCTGATAAGACAGGCATTCTTTTCATCATTGTCTCCCTTCCTCCACAGACCTAACTTCAAGGTTATGCTCTTCTATTTAGTTCTAGTAATACCTGTGGGCTGATGCAAACCTTTTCCAAACAGAGTACAGACTATAATTTTTATGATGATATACTGTTGTCTATCCTATTCTTGACCATTGAAGCCTGGATAAAGCCTTGATATTACCTGATGAATTCCTCAGAATAATCCTGTATTTATTGGAAGCTATTGTGAGAAGTTATTGATATAAAGATATTTCATCAGTCTCTGGGTACAAACCTTGTCTCTGATTTGAACATATTGATTTTTCTTACACCATTTGCTACAATGATTCCTTTGAGAGTATCAGTATTTGGTAACAGGACAAAAAACAGGTATCTAAGTCAATTGCTATCATTCCTGTTTCTTTACCGCAACAGAAAATTTCAACATGATATTAATTATTTTTGACATTTAAATGAAATACTCTTTTAATATCAACACTTTAGCATTTTTTGGAATAAGCCTTATACCCTTTTCTATATTCAGCATATATTTAACATGAGCAGCCTGTCTGCAAACCATGGGGAATAATGTTTGTACTACATCACTGCAAAGAATTTTTCTCACTGTTAACCTAGCTGTTCCTGAGAGGGGCTAATAACCCTGATGTCACATCTGACCACTCTATTTCCTTGAAAAGCAATACATCCAACATGGCAAGAGCACTTCTTTAAGCAGTGCCATTTACACAGACCACATTTCTATTTATCCCTTGCAACAGCAATCCCTGACTTGCAACAACACTGCATGGTATTTTGACTACAGGGCTGATTAATGTAACACATTCTTAGCATGGCTCCAGGCAGTGTGGCTCTGTTCTGTGACACCGGTTTAGTATGTACAGTATATTTGCTCAGTGGCAGAAGTGCCTGTGTTTTTAATATTGTCATAGATAAAATTTAATTTAACAATTTGAAGGATTTTTTTTTTTAAGTTGACAACTTCTGAGAATGTCTGAACAGTTATTTCTCTCTCCATATGGCCTTTACCACAGCAGGAGCAGAATGCATAATGTACGTGCAATAGACTTTTATAATTGCCGTGCACTAATAGTTAGTATTCATGTGGCATGTTTACTTTAGTACAGGAAGCTGAATCTGATGTACCAGGTGAATACTATTCTGTGAACAGCCTTATTAAAAAGCATGCTTGGAGAATATGTGAAACACAATCTTGGAATCTGAATTATTAATACTATAATGTTAATTAGGAAAATACTAAAATCATAACAACCTATATGATATCTGCTGCACTGATGTCTTATTATTTAAAAGCTCCATCACTGTATTTTAAGTGGCAGATGCATTTATATTCAGTGACCATTGGGAATAATAACACGGAAGATTTTGTCATTATCAGCAATCCCTTTCTTGAGTCCTTTCTCCTCCTCCTTTATTTCTTTTCAAACACCAAAATAGGACAATTAGTATTGAATTTGTATTTATTTCATGGTTTATTTCATAGATTATATGTTATATCATATAATGACCTAAGGTAACAAAAGCGATTACAAGAAGTTTTAGAAATTCAGTAGTGATTATAAAATAATTAAGGTGCCAAAACATTTCTGGTATCACAGAATTTTGTTCATGAATTGAGCTTCCTTCTTAAAAAAAAAAAAAAAACCACCAACAACAAACCTTTGAGGATCCATGACCTCCTCTATCAGCCTCATCTTTCATTTCCTTTTTGCTTTTATCACGGTCTGGATTCGTAGAAAATATAGGAAATAATGTTCGTATTAAAACAATGGCAAAGAAAGGAGCCTGGTAACATCTGTGGGCCTTTTACACTGAAATGGTTTATTATTTCAGATATTCAAAGTTACAAGAACTGATCTATTATTTGAGTGTGTTTGGATCTACATTTCAAAAAGGCATGAGACAGACCTGTCCCTTGCAAGCGGACTGTGCATATACTTCTGTGGTAGATATTTCTGCTAAAATATTTGTAGAATGCTAATGTCAGTTTGGAAAGCTTTGTGAAATTGCTTTCTTTATGCATGTATTTCAGAAGATATTTTCTTACAGATATCCAACTAAAGAATAGAAACAATATCATACTATTTCTGAGATCAGTCTTAATGAAATCATTCTCACACATTTAGAAACTGAGATCATATGCTCCTAAGTGACTTGTGATTAACTCAGGAGGTAGATGACTCTAAAATTTTTGTAGCATTTAGCATGTAACATTTGGCATGTAACACTTTCTTCACAGAAATTTCCTAAGTGGTGCCAGACGTTCTTCCACACTAATTGTTATAACTTCTCCTACCTGCACTCTTCAATTTCTACAATTTCCTCTCTGATTCCTCTCCCTTGGGTGCCATGACAAGGTCACCCAGGAAACACGACACAGGTGGAAAACAGAGAGCAGGGCTGCTGAGGGATTAAATCAGTCATGTTTTTGTTTTGTTCTGGTTTTTTCTCCTGGTATGAGACAGAATGGGCTCCCTCAAGGCTTGTACTGATCGGACCAGCAAGGTTTAAGTGGTGGGGACTGCAGCAGTGTGTGGTGAGGAAGGAGGCCATGTACCCACGTGGACCCATGGCAGCTGACTGCAGCCACCACTGACACCAGTGGAAACAACACTAGAACGAAAACCCATCCTGAGCCATGATTGTGTCAGTCAGAGAAGTGTAGGCAGATGTGTTTAGGAAAGGCCCCAGCTGCTGGGGCTGAAAACACACTCACTCTGGGGAGGGCATAATGTGCCAAAGGGGTATGACTGTCCCTGAGGGTCTTGTGGCCATGGGACACACATGCCGGGACAGGGACACCCCAGAGGGACTGTGGCCATGAAGGAACCTGCAACATGTGAAAACAAGGTGACCTAAGAGTGGATATAGGGGAGGACAGGTGTTCACCTCAGTGCGTGTGTTGTGTAAATGTGTACATGTGGTTTTCAACACCTGAATCAGTTGCCAGAAGTTTTGCCAGAAGTTTTTTTGACAGTAGATTAAGTGAAGTTTCCCAACTCAAGACAGCTGCTTACACTGGGGTTGGCTGCAGTGGCAGTGGCATCAGAGGCATCTGCAAGGTGCAGGCAACTCCCACCAGCAACCAGGCAGCAGGACTCATCGTGCTTGTGGAGCCAGGCTCATGCAGAGACGCTGCCTCCACCTCATCTCCCAAAATTTCCGTGCCCTCTGGAGCCACTGCACTGGTGCCATAGCTCCCGTGTCACAGGAGTAAGTGCCTGAGACAGCAGCATGCAAGATTTGTTTACTTAAGAAAACACTGGGATTGGTATTTTAATGTTTCTTTCTGCCATAACCTTCAGGCCTTTCAGTTTCTTCAAAACATAAAATGTCCTTTTTTTCCAGTGGAAATTTCAAAATGGGAGCAGGGGGGAGGGAGGGAGAAAAAACAGCTTAAAGACAGACATTGTGCTGTAAAGTAAAAACATACAGGAGATGGTTCAGAGCCACAGGATGCATTACATCCAGCCTCATATAAAAGCTGGATGTATACATTTTACTTGTTTAAGAAGACCGAATTATGGAAGCATATTCTTCCACAAACAGCGTAATCTTGAATAAAGAGTCTGAAAGAGTTCGAGGCTTTTTCTCTGATATACTGCCATAAATGTGAGCAGATAAATAATGGCAGCAGAAGTGCTGGCTAGACACACTGCTGAAGTACAGCTGCCACAAGTGCAACGGGAGTACAGCGGTCATTACAGACAAGCAGTGGCATCTCTGGGACTGCAAAGCCTGGCTGAACCCTGGGAAGACAATGATATCAATGTATTAAGTAGTTAATGTTCTGTCACATACCTCTGTATTTATCCCTGTCAGACACCCCTGGATGTTCATATTGGCTACACTTGATGGTCATCCTGGGACCCCAGCAGTGTAGACAAGCACATTGCCTTAGAAGAGTACAATTCCTCGCTAAAGATAGATCAGGGAATGTCTTTAAGACTACAACAGCAAAGGAAGTGCAGGGCTGTACTCTAGCCGTAAAGATAACTTCATTTGTTATTCTTAGGCAGTTCTCTCTGTTCCTTTTTCCTCTCTCTTTCTAAATACAACGCATTTTTCAAACAGTAAGTTTAGTGCTGTTGTGAGGGGAAGACTGCTTACACTGTCTGCAGCTAATCAGAAAGCCTGGAACTGTTAAAGGCCGCAAGAGCTAGACTCCCACTTAATCAACTGAGTCCAACCTACAGTCTACCTACCCTTGACACGAACTGACACGATCAGACATGCTAAATAAGAAGACATCTTTATGAGCCAGGGAAATTAACTAAAATTGCACGCTATGTTTACAACCATTCTGAACTCCTTCCTGCTTTGCGCTGAAATACACCTAAATAACACAATTGGCCTCATCCCTGCTCTGTGAAGCTAAAAAGCTGCTGGCCTCTTTATGCTCAAATAGGTTTTTTGAACATCGTGGGTATAAGGCAGTGGTAAACGTACTACATAGCAGAGTTAAAACCTGTATTTGGTTAACTTTGGGCTTGCACATATTAGGGGTGAAGTGTGTCCCTTTTGAATCAGATAAAGGAAGACTCCTCTAAGAGGATTTCAGAGAATTTTTTTTTTTCAAAATAACAGAATAAGGAGCTTCCTAGAGCTAGCACTGGATGTAAACATTAAAGTTCATTCCTTGGATTCTATAATAAGAGCTAACCAGGTGCTTCTTCCTGTATTTTGGGATATTCCACTAGATTTTCTCAGCTCTGTCTCCCTTAAAAGAGTTAAAACCCTCTCATAGCTCTGAAAAATACTCATATGTTATTCAAACTGCCCATAGACTTGTCAAGTTGTCAAGTTTTTGTCCCCCAGAGGAAAACCACAGTTGCAGCTTCTCTCACACTACATAACCGGGGTGTAATAAATGCAGAGAAAGTGGTTCATTCTGGATGCCAGACATACACAAGTACTAGCTTTCCTGTCCTTGTCTCCCTGCAGACAAAAGACCTCAGCACAGAGAACACAATGTCACCCAGAACCTGCCCAGATTAACCAATTTTACAATGAGTTGATAACATCCCTGAAAGCTTTTCCATGTGACTTCAGATTTTTTTTTGGAAATGCTATAGCTCCCTGAAGACTTACACCAAAGAGAAGCAACTACACTGCTTGGGTCAGAAAACAAGCAACACTGAGCACAAATGAGATGAATGAGGTCTGCGCTAATATGGAACATCAATTTATCACCCCAGCTGAACACACAAAGGTAATTTGTAAAACCACAGTATTTATTAAACCAATTACAAACAGGTGCACTTGAAAACATTATGGTTTCCATGCTCTCTAGGCTTACGAAAGAGATGAGACTTCTTCACGTTTTTTTTTCTCCCTCTTTTTTTTTTTCCCCTTCTGTAAGGTATCTTGCTGCAAAGCAGCTATTAAGGAGAAACAATGCAGGGTCACCTGCATCATATCATTTTAGTAGAAGTTCTGAGCAAACAGCTTTGCCATCTTTGCCATCAAAGGAGCAAAATAAGTTTTTGATAGTGTTTAATTTCTATGTACAATGTACTAAGTACAATATAAACACTAGGTTTCGGCAATGTCTAGCCTCTTGTCTCTTCAGATGAGTGACTAAGAATTTCAATTATACATCTATTATCATGCATGCTTATTTCTAAGCTGATAACTAGTGAATCAAGAATTACTGAATAGATGGAATATTGATTTTAAACTAGGTTATTCACGTGCAGGAAAACTGCTTCAGTATGCAAAGTTCTAAAGGTTTGGTCTGTCCTTCTTCATCTGTCATTCCACAGGACAATGTAGTACAGTTAGTTCTGTCTTTGTAAACCATGTTTTTTAGGCTTCTCTTACAGACCAGCTGGAGACAGGTTATAAAAAAGTCTTTTCCAGAGTGAGGTACACAGAGCTAAGACAGTAGCAGCACTGAGCAGAGGTGTTACTTCACTTGTCTATAGTAATGATATAGTTTGTGCATCCTGATAATTTAAGTGTCTTCCTTGCAGTGACAGAACACTGTGGATTCATGTTCTACTTATGATTAAGCATAACCTGCAGATCCTTTTGTGCAGTATTCCCACTGAGCAGTTGTTCCCTGTCCCACATTTGAGTGACTGATTGTTCCTACCAAAGGACAGGAATAATGTTTTGTAATCCTTCACTTTTTCCTTTTTTTCTTTCTTTCTTTCTTTTTTTTTTTTTTATCCTCCCTAGGCTATTTATCCAGTTTGTCAAGATCATTTTGCATTCCAAAATTGCCCTCCAGCACTTGCAACTGCTTTTAGCCTCGTGTCATCTTCAGATGTACTAATTATGCCCTACTCCATTATCTAGGTCATTAGTGACTGAAATAATATGAGATTGGGAGCAGAGCTTTGGGGAATCCCCACTTGATTTTTCTTTTCTGTTCTTGTAGCAATCTATTAGTAACTGCTCACTGGGCTTGTGTAAGTGTGGGATATTTTTTATTAAGCTACTTTTTTCCCTACTTCATTTCTTGCAATGAAGTGGTGGGGTGGCCTCTCTAAGCTTTGCAGACCTGAAGTTTTGATACTTTAGTACCCAAGTGATTTGAAAGTTGTATCCATTGCTGCTCAGAAAAAGTCTCCATTCTTCTGGATCCTTACTGGCCAATAATTTTGTTCCTCTGTCTGTAATTCAACCATGCTGGTGTGATTGCCAGTTAGGCCTTTAATATGCTGATGCATAATAAGGACATATCATTAAACAATATCCTTGTGTTTAAAAGACTTCTTTTAAAAGCTACTGACAAGCTCTTGTTACTATCAAGAATACTTTCTAAAACTTGATCGTTTCAGGAAGCTACCTATTTGATGTAAACCTGTGCATATCTACTTCAAAAACGTCGTTTTAAAACTGTTTGTGAACACTGTTTCCTCACTAAGAAATAAGCATTTTTTTCCCCAGAGATGTAGTGATGATGTGGTTTGTTCACTGACTTTGCTAACATTTAGCAAGTAGAATAGCAGAATCTAATTTCAGAGAATAGCTCTGTAATTTCACGCACCTACCATAAAAACAAGCAAATTGACACCCTGCCAGGAGTAGCCAGAGGAGATCTTAGAAGATAGTTCATAATGATACTGTTGCCATATTGCACGCCTGTAAATAATTCATTAAGTCAACCACCCTTTTGTTTTAAGCAAACACGAGCAGATGCCTTCCTAAATTGGATGCAGACAACAGTTTTCAGCAAAACATTGTTGTAATATGACACTTAAAAAGAGTAACATTTTTCTCTTATTGATTTTTGAAGCGTTATCGACTCCGATAATTCACTGTGATTACTTCTGTTACACATCAAGTCCCCCGTTGTTTTTCTTCTACATTTTCCAGGTTTTTGCTGTGTGATAGGTTTCACAGTTAACTAGCATGGTGGAAAATAAAATATATACACAGGCACTTAAAAAACTAAGATGTTTTCCGTAGGTCCAAAATATTAGTATTAATTATTTAATACAAGACCTGCAATTTAAACCTTATATCTGCTTTGTATTTAGAAAATCAATGAACAGAAGTAAGCAGGTAATTAAAAGGCATGAAACAACAGTTATGGGAGTCCAAGCGAAAAGGTTAAGACTAGAGTTTACACAGCTGATGACTCGTCAGTACTCAGCTTGTAAAGTCAGGTCACACCTCTCAAAATACCATAATTACAGTGTGTGGAAGTGTGTAAAATTCACTGTTATCTGTAACCTAGTTGTATTCTTTTTACCCCCCCAGCGGTGTGCAGAAGACTTACATGGGATTAAGAGGAGGCATTTTACTATTTGCTGTTCCTACTTTGAATTTTACCAACCTCTCTTCATGTCAACATTTTTCTCCATGCAAGTTCTCCCAGCATGAGCTCTCCTTCCATGCATTTCCCTCTACTGATTTTATTTCAAGTTTCTCTTCTCCTTTGTGAAAAAAAATTAAAACAGGAAATAAGGGTACTGAGTGTATCAAAAAACATGTATTTCTGCAAGTTCTGAAGAGTGTAGTGAAATATCAAACTTCAGTATTATTTCAACCAATTTTTTAAAGTTCATTTTAACTTATTAATGTGAAATACTTGTGCCAATTTATGCACCATTTCAGTCAATTATTAAATTGCATTTCAAGTTTCTACTAACTCAGTTTTACAAAGAAATTTTCTTCTCCTTTAGAAACTGCTACAAGGGCATCCCTAGATAGAGATTCCATTTATTATTATTTATTAGTAAATAAAAATGAATGTGTAAGCATATTGATTTTATTAGTTCTACTGATGTTTCAGTACTGCTATAATGATATTTTACATATTTTGTAAAACTTTGAGTTATAAACCTCATGAATTGCATAAATTTCATAGTACATTAAAGTGTTTGGAAATTAGTTGTTTTTTAAAATGAATTATTTAAAAAAAAAGTTATAGTTAGGTACTATGTGTTTGAGTTAGTCTAGTTTAGTCTGAAGCACTTGTAGAGGTAAAAAACCTTCAGTGAATTAGACCTTTATTTTTATATCCATATTTCTTATGCACAACAGAATGTCTTCAGGTGTCTCTTCCTCTCCCTTTGCCCCCTCCCCCCCCTTTTTCCAGGGGCAGAACCACAAAAACATCATGGGTGAACACCTCAGACATCATACAGAGGAAGTGTAAAATGTATTTGGGGAGTCGTAGGATCTCATGTCTGAAGGAATTTTTACACCCTTCTAATCTCACAGGCTCCGGCACATCGTGTAGTTATTTTTGCATTAATGTGATAGTGCTTATTGTGAATTTAACACAAGGGAAATACTTCACGTGCAGAGCTTCTAGCCTTCCTTCAGCTGTACATTATTGGTACATCCAACATGTTGAAGTGTGGCATTCATTAAAAACATTTGGGTTTAATTCACACCTTTAACCATGACTCATCTGACGAGCTTAATTCTTGCGTGTGACTAAAAATGTAGACAATGGATGCGCAGGTGCAAAGTTAATTTCATACTTAGGTATGGTCAGAATAGGGACCTTAGCAAAAATAAGAAGTATTTTTATAGTCACAATGTTTTTCCAATTATTACAGATAGTGTAGATGAATTTTGATTCATCCATAAAATTCTTCACACGGAAAGGATTCACTCTTGTGCGTTGATTAAAAATAATTTACAATATATTCCAGGAGAAAAATCAGTTTGCTAGATTGGAGGACGGACTTGATTAACTGGTTAGAGATTTTTTTAAATTTTTTTTTGGGGGGGGTGTGCAGCATATAAGGTCAGTCTTACAACGTTGGGTATAATAAATGATTTAATTATTCTAACATAGCCTGAAAATCTATAAGTTATGTCAGATCCACGATATGCTGATTTTTCTGAATGCAACTGAAATACCTTTCAGAAAGATTTACAGCGTTAATAACCTCCAGCTATTTTGAGTCACAGTCAATCTTCATGGAAACAGCACAGAGATTATACAGGGTTTTTTCTTTCCCTGTGGTTACTGCCTTATATTTTAAATATAAGTTGTTTGATGAAAATAGCACTGTACATTCACACTTTGAGTATGCTCACAAGGTTGTGACTTTCTTCTCTTCCTCTCAGCCCCACCCCCTTTGCTCAAACATTACGTGAGGAAGAAAGACTGTTACCCTGTGTCAGCCAGAACTGAACAAATGGCTTTGGGTTAAACTGATTCAATTGGGAATCGTTTGGCTTCAACTAGATTTCACTTACTGCGAGCTCAGTAGATAGTCTTAAGCAGTCATCCGAGAACGCCTGCATTTAAACAAGCAAACAGACAACAAGCAATATGTAGATGTCCTTAAGCAGACAAACTGTTTCTTTGAAAATGAGTAGTCACATATCCCAAGTCTTGAACAGTAAAGAACAGGTCCTTAACCTTGCAAAGTGTTAGAAGTCTAGATGAAATCCTAACTTTGGGACATTCTCTAGGGAAAGTGGTTTGATTTCAGTGAGATCAGCATGTTGCCATTGCTGTTTAAAATAACTCTAAAAAAAGTAACACTATTTGAATGTGTTATCTCTTCCACATAGTTATTAACTAAAACAACAATTGTCATCAATTTCTTTCTAAATGATTTTTTCAAATCAAAGCAAAACTTTTCTAAGCAATAAATAGTCTCCTGATAAAAAAAATAGGCTGCAGCTTTCTTTTCAGTATTTTAATAATGTCAGAAAGACGAATCCCTAAAATTAAGGAAACCTTAGAAGTAAGCACAGTTCCTTGAAACAAAATACTGATTTTGCTTTGCACTTTGTTGTCAAATACTTCACTTTTTTTCATACTGAAACTTTAACAGTTTTGATCTTCAGAAATATGATACACCAAGAACATCGAGCACTATTTAGAAAATCCATGTTGTTTTACTGAGCATACCATGCAAAAGATGTGGCACCGGGAGTGAGTTACAGATACAGCAGCAACTTCATCATGTAAAATGTTCTGAGAACTCTGAGTCAACACCTTATCCAGCACAAGCCATCTTTTCCCAGTAAGCTGTTCCATCACAAACGGTCACAGTCACATTTGATTCAACATAATTCAATCTCCCTTTACACATAGGTCAAAAAGATAGCAAAACAGAGTTTTCTTGAGAATCACTTTTCTTAACATGACTGTAGAATGGGAATTTGTCAATAAGAAGGTGCTTTGTATGGTTTTTTTTACTGAAAAATTCCTGAACTATCTCCTGGCCTAGTGTAAGACTGAAGAGAAAATCTTTTTTAGTTCTTGAGAGAGAGAATTTGCTGACACAGTAAAAGCACGAGCCCCTGTCTTGTTTAGTTTAGATAAAAAATCTTAAAGTTTTCTTGGATGTATACATGAGATAGAGTAAATGTATGCTATGTTGAAACTCCTTAAGTACTGAAACCCAGGCTACATCACAAATACATTTTGCTTGATCTTACTAATATCCAACACTGAGACTATTTCCTCACTTCTTTGGGAAGAATCTTACTTCTGGTTTTTTTTCTGACTTTTGCAGGGAGAACACATGCAGAATGCTGTGTTCAGACATTAAGGTCATGTTCTGTAGCTGGCTTAGCAATGTGGCTACAGATAGTTCCGTTCCTACTGGCTGCTTTCTCTGGAAGATCCTGGGTGGAAGATTGTGGCTGGAAGAAAAAAATGGACCACACTTCACAATATACAAGTCACAATATACATTCAGGCAACCCACAACAGTCATCTTCCATTGCCCTTGTATCTCCATTAACCTCTTATAAGCTTAAAAGAAGTCAAGAATTTTCCTTTCTCTGTACTTTACATATCAGACAAAGTCTGTGATGTGTGTTCGGGGTTTTCTGGTGGGATTTTTGTTTTTTTTTTTGTAAAGACACTTCTTGTAGTAATCTCATTCTGTAACTTCAGACATCTGGCTGCCAGGTTCCAGCAGTGACCAGGAGAACTGCTGCTAACCTATCTAAAGCATGTTTTTTTCTCAACATGACCTGCTCTAACACTTCATTGTTGCAAAACTATTATTTAGCTTCCTGAAGGTTATTGCCATCTGTGTGTTTCATAGCTTATAGAGATGGAAAGGTGGTCTTCTTGTGGGCTTTAGTAAAATAGTTAGGCCATATTTTTGCAGAATTAGTATCTGTACTGGGAGCATTTATTTGAGACGTAAGTTGTGAGTGTGCACTGAATTTGGTCACTACACTGTCTGCTAGTATTTTTGACACAGATAGCCTTTGTAAATTTTTACTTGCTGTGAAATGATGTGTGACACCACACATAAAATCCTGCTGCCCTAAAAGCACGTCTTCCTGTCACAGCAGTGAATATCAGACACTTATGTCAAGAATAATGTTGAAATTGGTTTAAAAACATGCAATAGTTTCACATTTGTCTTGACTGAGTATATAGTTTCCCTGAAAATACCTAGTTTCTGCAGTGGCCACAGTTCTGAAGAAAATTTTAACGTGAAGAAGAGAGTTCTTCCTCTGGTTGCTCTATAAACATGACATCAATCCAATCATTTTGCTGGTTCAACCATTCTTTGTTCTACATCTCCCATTTAGCAGTACTATGTGTTTGCTGCTGCTTTGTCTTAACTGATAACGGAAAAGGCTGATGTTTATATTTTCAGCTTCTGCACAATAATAGAGTATTATGGCTTGCTTTCCAGGAGAAGAGAAACCCTGCCAAATGTAAGTAGGGGTGAGTGAATGCAGCATAAAAGAATTGCCAATTTCTCCTCCTATTAACTGGCAATGTGGTATTCATTAAGACTTTGATGCAGCTGTGGCGAAAATGGTGGATGTTCTTAACTTATATTTGGTTTTAATTTTCCATATCTGCAAATAAATATGTGGGAAAGTTTTGGGTTTTCCTTTTGGCAGCTACAGGATGTAAGCTATCCTAAAGTAGTACCAGGTTTTCTCAAACACCTTGGAGCTCACTTCTAGCACAAAAGCTTAAAAAAAACCTCCATTTTTTTTTCCTGCTTTCATCTCCCATACAATTAAATATTTGAGTATTGCTCTTAAATAGTTTCTCTTTCTAGGCTGTAGAGAGAGAGACTGTTTTGCCACTGCTGCTTTTATTTAGCATGAAGAAGTCTGAACAACAGCTGACTCGTTTATACACTGACTTGATGGATCTGACTCTTCAGCACAGTACAATGACCTTGTATAGCACTGACAGCATTTAGCTTAATTCTGATCAAGCTGGTGAAATTTGTTCAGTATAAGCATGATACAGTGGAGCCAGAGAAACTGTGCTACGCTTACTGCTAAAGCAGGGAAAAACAAGGGGGTAAAAAGCTCTCTGAGTCATCTGTGGCTACATCAATTCTTTGTCCTTGGGCTGCTATCACGTACACGAGTTCAATTTTACCTTTAACTAGCATCTCTTTCGAGGTAGTGGTACATCTAGCCTTTTGAGTTCCTGTAGATATGTGCTTCTGAACTGCCCTACATGCAAATTGTCTTCATGGCAGGATATGGCCCTTTAGCATTGTCTATAGCGTACTACACAGCTTCAAAGCTTGTCTCTTGGTTAACAATGTATACTGAACTTCCCATTCTTTACACCGCAAAATCTTCCACGTATCCAGAGTGTCATTTTGCTGGGACACTTGTGGTGTTGTCATGTTCTCTGTCTTTTTGAACTCCTTTCATCTGTATCATTTGATCTAAATTTTCATTTCTTGTAGCGTTTTTGTTTATGCTCTGGAGACCAGGGCTTCTTTCCGGTTGCTTCAGATAAACTTTACAGCATGATCCTCTGTGTTGCTTTTTGTGTGTTCACTATCCTCTAAGCAGAAGACAGAAAACAGCTAACCCAGGCACTGGGCTGGAGACTCCCTCATTTGTATGCAAAGAACAGGTCATGCTATCCTAAGAGTAGCAGAGCGTTGAATGCTGTAACCCTTTAGGCTCAAGCTTTGTCAGTAAAATTTAGACAGTTGTATAACCAGCATGAAGTGCTGCATAATAACATGTAGGGTATTGAAACACTTTCCTTTGTTGTTTGGTTGGGGGGGAGTGCTGCATTTTTTCTTGGCTTCTACTCCCATTTGCACCTGCCTCTTCTAGCTGAGGAAATACAGACCTCATAGTTCTTGCAGAAAACTTAGCGTTTACTTTTTGTCAGTCTTGGAAATCGTAAGAAAGAAAAAGAAAACTGAGTATTGGAGAGGAGCGTGCTGTACTGCAGAAAATCACCAGGCTCTGATCTGTGAGAAGAGCAGACCGGGCACTGAGTTAGAGGGGATGCACAGTAAGGAGGAAAACATAATTCACCCTTGATATTGGGAGAGTGAACACCAGAGTTGCCTTCATCCGCTGTGAAGTCTTCCAGGGTATTTACAATATTCTCTGCTCTTCTTGATGATAAATCATTCTAGCCACTCATGTTGTCGCCTTATGGCCTCTGCTAACTTTTCTCTCTTTATGGCCTTTTGGGCATAGATTCTCACCTTCTTAAATAACTCAAAGCTGAAGAAACAATACCAAAATATATAACAGATGCACAAGTGCACCTTGGGGATGGATGTCTTATGGACACAGAACTGTCATCACACTTCCATAAGCACATCTTTACTGTCTCATTCATCATGCATGTGTGGCTTGCTGGCAGTACACTTGCTCCCAGTGGGGTAAACTTCTATTCTGAGTCCAAACCAATCAGATACATCTTTTTACCCTGCATGTTAGATTTTTTCTTCCAGTCTGAGGCTTAAGATGTCCCTCTCTTGTAAATGATCTAAAAAAAAACCATTTGTATAGCCTACTTGATGTGCTGTTGAAACTTAAGTGTAGCAATAGAAGTTTTCACTACCCATAGCCTTAGAAAGAAATTCAAAGGCATTTTGACAGTGTTTGGAAACAACTCGCTATTGACAAGTTTGTAAGGTCTGTGTACAATTTAAAGGAGCAATATTTTTTTTTAAAAGATTAGCAATGTCTGTGCACAGTGGAGTTAGGTATAATTACACTGCCCTAGTTTTATGTGAAGCTACTACAAATAGAAATCTGAATTAGATAACTGAGTAGATAGCTATAAAAGTGCCTGAGTAAGGTAAGAAGAAATGGCAGCATGCCAGTCTGGGCTGGCAAACACCAGCATAACTGCAGGAGAAAACCTTCATGACTCTGCCCCAGTAGGGATTAAGCACCACCTCTCTTGACCCATTTTCAGAGATGTTTGGAAAGATAAACTCCGTATGGAATAGGGAACTCTTTTAAACAAATGTTAAGTGTCATAACCTTACTCTTGTGGGGGGTTTGATATGTATGAAGCATCTTGGCTTTTTCTTGATCTGGGATGATTTTCCCAGTGTTCTCTTTTCTAACTACTTCTAATGTTTAACTATCAAAATATGTGCAGGAGGAGAAGGTAAGAATCTCTTCTCATTGAATGCTCTGTGGTCAATCTCCTATAAAAGCATGATTAAGGCACAAAAATATTGTCTTATGTACTGAAGGACTTTCACCACCACAGAGGTATATGGAGCTCTTTTAAGTAACCCAAGAACGGTGTGCAGCCATCCTCTGGTTTGATTCTGAAAGGATACTTTCCCTGAGTTGCTTTCACTACAACGCTTTTCAGGACTATTGTTTGTTTTCTGATCTTAGTAATTCAATTTCTTTCAGCAAAACTACTCTAGACTTCCACAAGAGAAAATGCGATCACAAAACCTCCTAATTTTTCGCTTCTTCTGACGCTTTAGTGAATGTTTGCAGCTAATGGGGGAGAGGAGGGTGGCTCTTCTGGGTGCCCTGAACCTCATACGCCACGCTGCCTTAGTTACTGCTACTCTTACAAGTCATTGCTGCAGTTGCTGGAGACGAATTAATGGGGAAAGCTTTCTGCTTAGATACATACAGATTTTTAATAGTAGTCCCATACAATGCCTTTCTGTGCTTGCCAACATAGTGTGTAATGTTAGGAAAATTGACTTTTCCTAGTTTAAAGAAGCTCTGTTAAGGCAACAAAACCCTACAGCAGTGATGGTGTAAATTCTGCAATGCCTCACAAATACCCATATAGCATGAAATGGGGAACACAGTTTGAAACAGGACAAAAGAGGCTTATCCAAAGAATGCAGAAAACAAAGAGGATTCCTGAGGTGCAAGAAGGATTACGACCATACAAAGTACTCCCCAAACATGTGAATGCAGAGAAAGGTGGGAAAAACTTAAAATCGCACATCTTTATTTGGAAGCAAGAGAAACATTCTAGATTTAAAGACTTTCGTGTGTTGGAAACTTCAGTAATTTTTAATCAATATTTTAGCCAAAAAAAAAAAAAAAGTTGCTGAAATGTTAAGAATGCTCCTATTTAAATGAATTATATTACTGTACAAATAATTAACCAACTATAGTGTGTATTAAAAGCTTTTGAATCTCATCTTTCTTAGAACCACAGTTACAAGATTCTTGCCTAAACAAAATGACCAGAAGTCTAGCATGGACAGAAATGCAATTAAAATTACCATATTTTGTCGCTCTGTGTCATGGTCAAAACAATCTATTACACAGTCCTTTTGTATTGTGTTATACCTCCGCAACATGAATGCTGGTGCTTAAGGAAACAGCCTATCAATCACAGCAGAAATACAAGACTTTTAAATGGAAAATTAATTTTTTTACTGACCAGGATGTTATCGCCAACACTGTAGTCCCTACAAAGGGGAGATCAAGCTATAATAGAAGCCGTCAACCCCACATGAACCACTTAATCATGTTTATATATAACTTGCATATTAAAAAGCAATATCCAGTGTCAATGGCTCTGATATAAAAATATCTTAATAGTCAGTAACTGATTAATGAATACTACAGTAATAACAGTTTAATTTGAAGAATTCTGACAGCTGGTTGCCTTGATGAGAGCTGTTACCAGGGAGCCCTAGTCCCATGCTGAGAACATCCACAGCATGCTGATTTATAGCAGCAGTGCAGAACTGTTTAATGTCAGCACCTCTCAGCTAAAGTAATAATAAACAGGAATGTTATGGTTTATTTTTCTGTATGAATTGTTCAGGCTCTGTATGGTAAGCACCAACTCAATAGGGGATAATAGCTGCCATTCCCCAGGGTGTTGTAACTGAGGTTTAAACATTTTTATTGGCAAGGTCAGTATATCAAAATGAATCCAGAAGTAGTTGGGTTTTATATTCTCTTTCTTTCTTTTTTTTTTTTTCTCTTGATTTCTCATCCCATTCTGGAAAGCAAATATAGTTCTTGTAGTTATGAAAGCTTCTTTTAGGTTTCAACTGCACTTCTTTTTTGTAGTAGTTTAACTGCCTTTCCTTTTTATGTTAAGTGTTGGGTGTGAATTTACTACAGACATCACCGTACAGCTTTTTGTCTCCTTCCTCTGCTCCCTTACCCTTCCTAAAATTTGTAAACGTGAAATCATTTTGCAGACTTCAAAGATTTCAAAGCAAGCTGCTATTTAGTCAAAAATTTCACGTGAAGAAATGTTATGGACTGAAAGGTTTAAAGGAAACTTTTTTTTGTTAGGTTAATTTACAAGGTTCACTTTTTGTATACCAGCAATTTTGAAAAAATCAATTCCTTAGGGGCAGCACCTTAGAATATATTTCAGTTTAGGCTCCTGTCTTGAATAAGTAGATTTCCAAATACAGTGCAAGATTCACTGCAAGCTAGGTAGGGGGAGAAGTCTTTTCTCAAATTTTTTTCAGAGAACTTCAACACTGCCGACTCTTACCTCTCAAGCATATGCTACATTAGGTAAATGTAGCCAAACATTGATAAGATTATTGAATTGTTATTCCTGTTTTTGGTTTTGCACTCTGACTGTTTTGTTTTCTTTTGAAATGTAGATAGTAGATTAGTAACTGTCTAACAAGCAGATGGACATGAAAAGTTTTCATCCTTGGTGGAAAGTGGTATATATCTTGAGTACAGGGGGATGGTTGGACTAGATGATCCTTGAGGTCACTTCCAACCTTAATGATTCTATTCTATTCTATTCTATTCTATTCTATTCTATTCTATTCTATTCTATTCTATTCTACTGCACCAGTGTTCTGCCAGGGCCCATTAAGGGTCAATCCATAAGCTTGAGTTAGAGACTTGAGGAACTGATTCTTTTTTTAAAACAAATCAAAAAGAAAAATTTGTGATTGCACACCTCTTTTGGTTTACTACTAGTTTATGTAATCCATCAGTACACTCACCTTACCTGTGTGACAGTTGTTGCAGTACTTGATGGATCTTTCAGCATTCCTCTTTTATAATCCTGGCGCAGAAAATATACATACAGCAAGCATATCAAGCAGCAGCTAAAACTACATCTGTCCTCACAGTAATGCACCTTGGTAAAGGTAAGTGTGGTGTGTGCAAAAATACAGACATACCTCACCACCACCCTCCACACACACACCCCCCCCTCCAGGAGGGTGTACCCCAGGTATCTCAGCAAGAATGAGCTGCATTAGAAGTAGAAAAGGGAGAAGGTAGTAAAAAGAGATTAAGAAAAGAATGTAAATTCTGCATAGAAAAAAAAAAGTTTTTTAATTATTTATGTAAGATATGGTATATCAGCAAAATATGTCTCTGGAAAAACATTTTTCCTCCTTCTTAAACATAGATGTCACCTGGATGCAACATCAATGCAGATGTGAGCTGGGCAAGAAAAGCAGAGTATTCTTGGAAAAATCATGCAGGATGTGCCTTAAATGAGGGACATGCTTAAATAATTTCTCAGAACATTTCTTTAGGGAGGGGATTCTCTTTGAAATATTTTTGGAAAGGCAGAACAATATTTCATATACATTTGTCAACAGTTCTTGGTGCTATCTTGGAGATAAGATTGGTCAATTATCCTCCAAGAAGGCAGGACTGGAACTAATGAAGAGAATCTTTATTTGGAGATCTGATCTTTTTCTTGAAATAGATATTTTCTCAATTCTCTTTCTCTACTTTGAGTGCTAAAAGCTCGAAATTTTTTTTTTTATTTTATTTTTTTAACAGCCGAAGGGACTCTGCTGTTCATTTATCTGTTAATTGTGATATCACTGGCTCTGGAGCAGTGACCTGGAGAGTCCACCCTGTGACAAGAAAGCTGAGAAATATTATGTTCCTGATCTGAGGCAATCTGCAGGCAAAACTGTCCATGGAAACCCCCTGCAGCTGCTCAGTAAATTCAACCTTTTTGACAATTTGTTGTAAGTACAAGCAATGAAACTGGTGAGATCATCAATTTGACTTAACAGCTGCAGAGTTCAGAGAGTTTCCGGTTTATGGGAAATTTAAAAAAAAAAAAGTCTGGTTTGGATCCAAATCAGACCAAAATTATACAATAGAGAAAAAAAAAAAATCCATCAAACAAAAATCTTTTTGTGTGGGATCCTCTTTGCTGAATATCCTGGAGGAAATTCCCAGACTCTGTGTATTATTTACTGTATGTAAAACTGTCCGATGAAAATTGACACTATGGTTCAATGTGTTGTCTTTTTCATTTTTGGTAGCAACTATGGCTCATAATTTGCACTTAATTTGTGGTGTGTTATTTCACATTGGAATTTTAGTGATTTTCTTCTGTTTTCTTTAGAGTTTGTTTTCACTGTTTGGCTCCTTTAAGTTCAAACAATTGGAAGTGAAGTCTTTCTGAACTTTTACCTTCAATATTATCATTCCATGTATGAATCATTGCTCATCTCGTGCAGACTATTAGTCCACTTACGCAACAGATCACTTCTAACTGCATCTTATACTTGTTTTGTGTTTATATCTACTACCTGCTTATACACTTCATTCAGCATTTGTTAACTCTTTGTCTGACTCATATACATAACCTGAAGAGAAAGTGTAAAAATCTGAAGGTCACAGCTTGATTTGAAGACCACTAGAAAAACCTCATTTTAAAGTGACAGGATTACAGTATGAGGGGACTAAAGCACTAACAGGATCATACAGTTGCCTTTAGTTCACATTATATTACAGTCCTGTTGGCTGGAACTGGTGTAAAATTTGTCTACAGCTCTCCGAAGGCAGCAAGTCCATGAATGCAATAAGAAATTTTATCTCTGGCTGATAACTAGCAGGGGGAAAAAAAAAATATCATTGCTATGATTAATCTGATGGCTGTGCTGAAAATATGAGGAGCAATCCAAGTCAATTTAAAGCCTTTTTCTTCAATAGTGGCACAATACGAAGCTAATGAATGATTAGAGCTATTTCTGAAATCACTGCCTCTGCAGCCAACAAAAGTACTTTGAAATAGTCTTGAAATCAAGCTAATAGTGTTAAAAAAAAAAAAAGACAGAAGAAATGAACTTAACCTTTGCTTGTTGACTGCATTTTTCACACAATCTTTGTAGTTTTTATTTATTATGTTTTGGAGCTTCTAATTGTCAGCTGCAGAAGCAGAGTAGGACTTTTCCTTCCCTGAAGAAACATACTGGCCTCTGCAGATTTTTACACTTCTCTCTGAAGTATCTGAGATAGGCCATTGTTCGTGTCGGGCTGCAGCTTCTGTTGAACACACACAAAAAATAAATCTGTCTTCCTTTGATATTCTTTCTATATTCAGAATTGGAAAAAATGGATAGATTCAAATATGGAAAGGATTTTCCCACTCCTGAAATTTCTAGGGAGTACCGGGAATCTGTGAACTACCTCTGGCTGGTTTGTGAAGAGGCGTGCACTCCCTTTCCTAGGAGAGCAGCCCACCTACTACAGGGCTTGGGACAGTGGTGATAGCCTTTAGGCTCTCCTCCTTTCCTGTACTGCTTTAGTTTGTGGGTTTGGGCATTACACTACTTGTTGAAGAGAGTCACTGGGCTGTATAAAAGTGTTGTGTGCTATGCGTGCACTAAATGTCTATTCCATCTAGCTTAAATACGGGTGTCTTAAATTTAGCACGGAAGGAAGGAATTTAATTCAATGCTCCAGGTAATGGTTATCAGTCTTCTGTTGAAGAGTTCCTAAATACGTATAAGACCATTTATTTCCCTCCACTATATGCACTTCTTGCTTTTGCACTAGGATCTTCAAAGGGTTTGTTGATATTTATTTTTCAAAGTTTCTATAATTATTATCACTTTCCAAATCTTATGGACTTAGTAGCAGATCACTGGGGCTTTTTGTTTAGAAAGTGAAGAAAGCTATTTTGGAGCCATCTGGGTCTACTAAGAAATAATGGTAGCATCTTGTAGGCTCATTTTATGCTAAGGCAGACTTAAGTAGAAATTTGCATGCTTATGTAAGAATTGTCTTCAAAGCAGTAACAAATGCATTATAGCTAGGCAGAGACAATTATCTCTTCCAAAGCAACAGGATGCAGGCCACGTGTGTGTACGCTTGCGGAAACTGGTATGTCAATTAAAAGCATAAAATTTAAAAATATCAATTGCCTTCCTTTTCTTCGTATTTTATTGTTGGCAAAAGACAATTATGGTGAAGGGAGGGAAGAGACAGAGGAAGACAAAATGAGTTTGCTGTGGTAAATTGTCTCCATTTTTGTTCTGCTGTTGCATACACTTTTTTTCTTACTGCTCTTCAAAGGATGTTTTGGTTAAAAAGTCAAAAATGCCCAAGGGCTCACCCTGTGCTGAATGGACTACGACATCTGTTTCCGTAAGGAGTGACTTGGTATGCACAAACTGTTACCTAGGTGGTAGGTTTCTCAGTCTGCCAGCTCTCCTGTCAACTGCTATCCTTGTTGCAACTGTGACCCCTGAAGGAATTAGTTGCATGATTGACTGACTGATGATGATTGACATCCACACACAATTAACTCTTTAGCTGCAGCCACCATTGAAGGTGATTCCTATGTTTCTATCTACAGCACAGGCGTGCTGTTCTTTCCATGCCAGTGAGCTTGCACAAAGGAAATATGATTAAGATGATGAGTGGAAGTGGGACAGAGCTGTGAGATACCAGCTTTGCTCATAAGTCTAGTTACTTTCAATCACTTGTAGCAAGACTCCTTCTTGGTTTACTTTCAAGTAAAGAGAAAAATTGCTATGCTTAAAATAGCTGAGCATCTAATGTCCAGCTTCTAGCTCTCGAAATTAGCCTTTTCCTGGAAGCCTGTTTGAAGGACAGCACAGTCTCATGATATCTGCAGTTAACATGCTTAGACCCAGTGCCATTCAATTAAAAGGGACCAACCACAGAATTGATTCAGTGATGGCTGTTTCCCCTCTGTTCCTGACTTGCTCAGAGCAGTGGGTGGAGACATCTCCCTTCAACTGTTTTCTTAAGGAAATTCTTGTCAGGGGAACAGTCTAATATCTGTGCTTATCAAAAATGACCATGTTCAGTCTTTGTACAAAATACAAGACTGTAAAAAGAGCATCTTGGGACAGATTTTGAAAGTTTATAGCACTAAAAAGTGTCCTAAAGATCCCTTTCACATGTAGGTAGAGAGGAAATGTAATCATCTAAATCTTTTTCTTTAACAAAACTTCAGAAGCACCACTGATAAGTATTAAATAACAACCAAGCCTGTCATTGTAATAAATATCTACCAATAGCTTCTCAGACAGGACATGACAATTCTCATCTAAGCTGCTAAATTCTTATTCCCCCTCAGAATTCATCTATAAGAGATTAGACGTTAAGAGCCCTAATCTGGGGACCCATTTTTCACAGTGAATTTTCCAGCCTAATTCATGCATGACCTAAGTTGTTTAACTTGTGCTTCCATTTCTGTCTTGTTTGAAGGGGAGAACATCTCATGACTGAGTGACTTGTGTCTGAAGGCATGTGTTTGAACTGGTGAAATCAATGACTGAGTTCCAGTTTTCTTGAGAGGAAAAAAGAATCTGTAGGTTTGTACTCCACTTTTGGCATGCTATCATAGGCATATAGTCAAAAGATTTCTTGTTAAGAGAGTCCTTATGGTAAATTTAAGGTCTGATCTACAAAGGGTTTCTGATGTACAAAGGGTTCATTGGATGATGTAAGCTGAGAGCAGTAGCCTAAATTCAGCCAGAGAACTGAAAACTTTCATAAATGCTCCTTTCTCAACACATTTGGCCAAAAATAGATCAGCAGCTTTTTGAAAAATGTAGCAAAAAGAATGAGGTATTGGCATGCTGGGTATAGTGGGAGTTTATTCTGGATTTAAGTGTCATTTTAGAGTACCTCCTATTGGGATCCTAGATTGGGAACTGCTTTTCAGAAATGGGGAATATTTAGCAGATCCCAACTGATTGTCAAAGCTTTGGCATGAAAGCATGCAATGCTTTCATAAGCAAACAATGTAATAAATACTGTCTCATTATTTAACCATAAAGCATCTACTAAAGGATTTGTGTTGCACTGCCATTAACATATTTTAAGTAAACAGTTTGGAACAAATATGAAATTGACCATGTGTGTTTACAGTAATATTTGCAAATGAAATACTTTTTACCAGTACTGCTTAACCATGTGGAATGGGGGAAAAAATGTTGCAGTTATTTGTGTCCTGGCTGCTAAATGGCATGTGTAAATTTTTTAATTTTATTTTTTGTAACAATACTGTGTAGTTAGAATTGTAGTATTTTTAGTACAATTTTCCTGTTGGTTACAAGGACTAAATCAATGTGTAGTTTCACAGCCCACGTTGTGGGTAGCTAGATTTAGGCAGAAGTCACTGAAGATGGTGCTTGCCTGCAATATGAGATACACATTTTCACTCTGGCTCATTGGAAGTTTTCTGCTTAGTGGTGGAAAATGTATTTACAGCTGCAGCGTCTAAAAATGGATTCCAATAGGACTTGTAAGTGCCAGTAGAAAGTACTTTGCCTTTCTGCAATTTTTTTCCCCACTTTCGGTAGGATGGTAGACTTCATCGTATGTCAAATTATGGGTACATTATACTTGCATAAATAAGCATATTAACATAGTAACTATATTTAATGCATATTAATCATATTGATTAAACTCTAATATATGTAAAATAAGCTACATAGGAAATAGCTCAAAAGAGAGGGGTTTTCCAGGAGCACTGGTCAAATTCTGATAGCACTGCAGTTACCAAGAATAGCTTCGTAATATAGAGTGGCAGGAATTCCAACTCTATTAGCAATATTCAAGCCCTCAAAAATATTCTTTAACCTCACCTTCTGACTTTGGTATCAGAATTTACCTGAGTCTATCCAACCTTAATGATTCGATTCTATTCTATTCTATTCTATTCTATTCTATTCTATTCTATTCTATTCTAAAATAGAGGACATGCAGTCATGTGCCACATCTCTCAAAATTTTCCAGGGAAACAGGAAGAAAGTTCACCTTGAAGCCCATTATTGCATTCTGCTAGATCTTGACAGAAACTATTTTTAAAATATAAGTGAAAAATGAACACAAACAGCCAAATAAGACTTTTTGCATGGAACTATGTCTGTGATATATTTTTGGAAATGCCAAATGGATGAAGATACCATAAAGTGACACCTTTATCTTCCTAATCCTCTTTAATTCATACAGTACTCAGCTCTCAGTGTGTTTATTGGAATCACTAGCACAAAAGTGTGTGTTAAGGAATGCATTTGGAATAGAAACTTGGGTGGAGGGTAGGTTGTTCAGACTTTGAAGATGGTGATTGTTTTGGGATTTTTGTTTTGTTTTTAACCATAACACTTGAATTGCTGGAACTCCAGAGGGAAGAAAAGCTTTTTCTAGTAAAATGACATCTGTCTCTACTGATTGTAACTTGGTTTGGCTTCTTGCTTTATGTTTGCAAGATCAAATGGTGCAGTATCTCTATTTTTACAGGAGTGTACCTCTGTTTAAACAAGGTTAAACATCAACTCTTCAAAGCAAGAATAGTCTTTTTGTGTGTTTGCATATCACTAGCCCAATTGGGTGTCACTGGAAATGGCTACACGCAACTATTGCAACAAATGTCACTTTCAACCTTGTATAGTTAAAACAGATTGCACAAACAGGTAACTTATAAGATAGTATACATAACTTTTTTTAAATTCAACTACTGCTTTTTCTGAGATTTTTCAGGCAGTGAGAGAATTTTGTATTTTCTGTAATATGCTGGGTTTGGACGCTTTCCAAGTACCAACTGGTATTATGTTGCTAATAGAACGAGTGCGTTTTTTTTAAAAAGCAATATTTCAGTCCTGTGTCAACTCTACCTATGGTTAAAACTAAGTAGCCTTCATATAAATTGCAAACTTAGTACCTTGATTTGCCTTCCTTACTGTTTTTCCACTCAGTAAGCACTTGTAGATCATGAGTTCATGTAGAGGCTATGAAAGACACAGCAGTGGTACCTGCTTACTAAAATATTTCGGACATAGAATGAAGAGAGGTGTCTGCCTCTGGAATTATTTTGTTACTAACTATTTCTGGGAGGTGTCCAACTTAATTCCTTGTGGTGACATACCCCTGGGATAACCCATATCACCCCTGAGCCACACAGATTTGTGAGAGTAGGACACTGTTGCTTTGAAAATTACTTCTGTCTAACTGGGTTTCATCTTGAGCCTCATAGTTCTGATGATCCAAACCTACTCTTACGCTCAGCAGCCATGGCACTGATTAACTTGTCTGGAGTGTTACAATCATTCTTAGCAAAACATGTGTTGGCATTATTATCTACAGAACTAAATTAGTACCAGGTTTAAGGGACTAAACAGAACAGGATCTGAGCCAGAAACTGAGAGCTGAAAGGGAAGAGAAATGAATATTTGAATAAAAGATGGTAGAGTTTGCATGAAGGAATGTAGAAAAAATAGGCAATCTGAGGAAGAGAAGATGTTTGCAAAGAAAAAACAGGACAGGGAAGGCAGCAGAGGGAATGAGAAGATGAAGTGTAACGCTTACATGTTTTTTCTTCAGAGGAAGAAAAGAGCAAGAGACGTTAGCTTATGTAGAAACATATTTTGTGTTAATGTTGTTCTTCATTGCGGGTATGTTGATGTTATAATGCCAAAACAAAAATACAGAATCAAACAACAAATTTATATGATATCTACAGAAGAACCAGGGAAAAAAATCATAGTTCCTATATGTATGTCTAGACTGTATTGTTCTTTATGCAGCAAAATGAAATACCCTTATAGAAACTACATGTGTGAAACCAGATAACTATTATGCACCGCAGAAAACTGGTGCAGGTAACTGGAAGTTACATTTTCTCCTCTAAAAGGGAGCATGTTTCCCATAGAAAAGTACTCATATCTTTGGCTTTCTTTAGACCAACCCTGCAAGAAAGACTTTGGAAATAACTAATGAAATTGTTAATTTTACCTCTAAGGTCTATTTTAAAGATATCAATCATGGTATCAATAGAAATATTTGTTTGATTGCACATTAGTTTGCCATACTGAGTTTAACTTTTCACCTTTCTAGGGGCAATGTCAAAATGTGTCGCTCTCAGTCCCAATGGGACTAATCACCTTCCCATTGTTAGCATCCTCCTCAACAGCACAGGTACTCTTTCAATCATACTGATTGTTCTGCATTTAAGTTAATAATGTTAACCGCTGTTTCCAGTCTTTTCTTACACTGAAGGATAGATTGCTTCCATTTGAGACCTAAAGACCTCTCTTGCCCAAAAACCTTTTCCCCTCCCCACCAGTGAATTTATTAAAACATTATTTTGCCTGCTAAACCTTAAGCCTGCATGTATTTACTTGATCCAGCTTGGGATCAGAAGCCCAAGAATTCTGCAATGGTCCCTTTGAACTAATTGTGTCTTCTGAAGACACAGAGTAGGTCAAGCGACTTGCTTTGCCCATCTGAGTCACTTCATACGTTCTTTGAAAATACTTCTACCTTTCTGCTAGTGACTTGTTTAAACAGTTTGGATGTGCTTAAATTCACCTGGCCTATGCCCACTTCAAAAGTTGAATTAGAATCCCTACAATAACTTTCACGGTTTACCTGACAATGGTCTAAAATGCTATTAATGTTATTAAGTAAACGTGTTATTAAGTTAAAATGTTATTAAATTAAAATGTTAAATTGAGTTAAAATATTAAGTTAAACCAGTACACACTCTGTAGACAGCAAGTCCTAGAAAGAAATAATAAGGAGAAGGTAAATCACAAAATTTAATAAGTGTGAAGGAAAGAATAACAGAGGCTAAAATTCTGGCACAAAATAAGATGAGGGAGTCCAAGAGTGCACAATCCACATGATGATAAATGAATGTAGAGTACCTGTCTTTGGTCACTGTTTTGCCAATGTCTATACACAGATATAACTGCGTAATACTTAACAGTGTGAAACTTCATCCTCCTCATCCCTTAGGATATTCCTTTGAAAATATATTGATAGTTTATTTATTTACAATGATACTTTATGAACCTAAACATAAGCCGACAGTAATGAGCAATTGGTGTCACTAAATCCATCTTTATGTAAATTACCATATTCAGAAAGCTGTAAGGGTAGTTAATGAACCTTGCTGATGTTCTTGTTAGAAATGCCTGACTTAGACCCTGATCTCCTCTTTAAGCCTCTGTAATGATCATGCCTTCATAGTTCAATGTGTTTATTGTTCCCCTTCATGATACTGTAATTATAATATTTTCCCTCTTCTTTTTTCTTTTTTTTTTTAAGAAAAACAACATTTTTTAAAACTGACTTGCAGAAATAAAGAAATCTTCGGTTTATGTTTGATTTCTCTTCTCTAAATCTCACTCATTGTGTGGATCTACTAAGTGCAAAATGATGGTCTCCTATAATGTAGAAAATTCTAACAGTTTCTACATGATTAACTTTTTTCTGATTTTTAAATATATTTCTCACCTTTAGAAGAAACTTTCTAGTCCTCTTTCTTTTAAAACAACCTTAGGTAAAATTAGAAGTTAATTCTTGTGAAAAACAATTAAAAAATTATTTCCCGAATAGCAAAAATTGATTACTTAGAAATCATGTGAAAGTAATATGTGATATTAATTATGCTCACGTCCCAGTTATGAACTTGCCTCTCAGTCTCAAGTCAGTGCTCTCCTCTTAAGTAGGTGACGACCTAGTATTGTGGGGACCTGTTTTACCACTGGCCTGAAGCAAAAACAGGAAAATCAATTTGCAGCTCTGTTTCTCCATATAGAAATTGATGAAATGGTAAAGGTCTCTTTTATTGTGCTTTTTGAGATGTACAAATGAGCACCGCTGTGCAAAAGCTGCTGTTATATGATGAAATGTTTACACATTTACAAGGATCTCATGGGTTGACTAGGAAGCCGCAACCGCCTGCATGTGTTCTGCCTTACCACGCCAGACCTGGACTTGTTTTGCAAATAACTGCAAACTAGTGTGTATGTGAACAGACCTTTAGGCTGGTTGTGTGACTACAGATAGTAGTCAAAGACTACAGTTCTTTGTTTACAAATGAATGCATTTATAATACACAAGGAATGTGAGTTGATAAATATCAATAACAGCTATTCTGAAAACACACACATATAAGGTTCAGATAAGGGTTTGCAAGAAGAGGAGGGCAGAAATAGCTTGTTAAGGAGTTTTTAATTGCTTTTGTTGATAGAATGCTTAGCAGTTCTTAAACATAGATAACTCACGTCTCTGGGTACTTGTGCTTTCTCAGATCTGTTCTCAGTTACTGGAGTTGTTCTCAGCTCAGATGTCGTGGGACAGATAGAACCTATACGGCAATCCACATTCTTTTTTCTCCACTGGAGTTCTTATCTCCTTTCATTTTAATCAATTTCAGGAGGAAAAGAAGGAATTGCAATGCTGTGGGAGACTACAGGAATCCCACTGGAGGTGGCCTTATCTGCCACAAGCCTGGTGAGAAGCAGGGAGGAGATGCGCAGACATTCACAAGTTTACTATTGTTCCCTGTCTACAGCCCAGCAGAAACATCTGATGCTGCAAAGCAACCAAATTAACATTTAATTTCTTTGGAAGGCTTCAAAACAAGTCAGTGTGAATTGAGTAATTATTTGACGTGGTAAGACATTCTTTCCTACCCTCTGTCCTTCTGTCTGTAAACCTGTCCCATTGGGCAGGGCTTTAATGGAGGATAAACAGGGAACAGTAGGTCTGTGGTTCAAAAGTCTAAAGTTCCCTGCAAAAGATCAGTAGGAGTCTTGGATAACAACTGTGCCTTCAGACATCTCTGGGTACAGTAAACTAAACTAATTGCTGCAGGAGAAGGGCGGAGGACAATACAGAGGTATGGGTAGCTGTGCAGTAATTCAAATTCATGTGTTCTGGTGGATTTTTTTCCAGGACGCCTTTTATTCCTGCAGGTAGCTGTGGCTAATGCTGTTGCTTATTTGTATTCAAAGCTAAACTGCATGTGCAAGAAAATGTGTTTTCTCTCCTTTCTCTCCCCATCCAAACACTGGAGTTTACCTTTGAATTCAGCAGCCTCTTTGATGTCTCTTCATTTAGCCAAGTATTTTATAACTCAGGTTAATTGAGGACATGGTCTATGGTTGGCTCAAGAGTTTCTTTAATAAGATTATGTTTATTAAATTGATTAAAGAACTGTTTGTCCCCATAATTGACTATGAGAATGTTGTTTGTAGTGTTAGAAATGGATTAAGATACACTCAGCCAAATTAAATGTTTTGTATAACAAGTTTTATTTGTGACTGCTGGTTTGTGCATGTGCCTTTTTTATTTGTTTGTTTGCTTGTACTACTGCTTGTCAGAGGGCACTGTCGGAGTTTCTGGATTGCATTTGCCCACAGGGATTCATTGTCCTGTGCTAACCTTTTCACCTGGCAACTGCTTGGTATGTAGCAGCATGGCAGGGCATCAGTGGTGAAAATTGGGCAGGGATTCCTGGCTGTCCACAGCGCAGGTGTGTGAACATGCTGTGGGCCATCAGCATGCCCACAGGGAGCTGTCAGCAGGGCCTGCATGACGATGCTCTGTCCTGCTTCGGTTGTCTAACACTGTGCAGACCCCAAAATTCACTGTGGGCAGGGGAGTTTTTCATTACTGCTAAGTCCCTGTGTGTAGCTGGTATGATGAGGAGCTGAGATGTTTCATAAAAAAAGGAAAACAATGACCAGATATGAGGAACAGATCTTCCTTGGGACCATTTGAGACTATTCTTCTCGCTTCATCTCCTACTGACTTTCTGGTTCTTCTTGTGCAATGTTGTCCTTTCCAGGCGCTTTTCCTAGTTTTATGCTTTCACAGTTTTATAGGAAGCCACAGGTTCTATGTCAGCAAAGACACAAAGAATTATTTCAAACTGAAACATCAGCTTTAATTTACACTCTCGTAAAAATCCAATAATACCTATGAAATTAAAGGTAACCCACAACAGAAATTATTTAATGGGGTTTTGTTTAGCTCTGATTTTGTTATTTGACGCTAACAAAAAAAAAAATCCCACAGAAAAAGGAAGGCAGAATATTTTTGGAAGTTTGAGGAAGTATTGAAGGTGAAATTTTATTTAGAAACATAGCTGTGTCACAATGGAGGAACATGCAAAATATAGATAACCATCCCATCATAACTACAAAGTGCAATGTTGCTTTTTCCCCCAACAACTCACAATAAGGTTAATGCTTGTTCTCACAGAATTTACCTCTGTTTCTTCTCCCATGACATTTCTCTGTCATAAGACAAAACGATTTTCCAAGCCCATCCTAGATGATGGGTACTTGCCTATGGTAGTTACCTGCAGATGTATGACTACAGCCAAACTTCAGAACAGAGAAGAAAATTGTTCATGCTAGCTATTAGTTTGGTACTGATCCCAATTAATGGAGTCAATTTATTAGGCTCAATTATTAACAATAAAGTTTCCATTTTGTTTACAGCTCCCCATTTGACTTATCATGGCCAAGGGTTTACTTCCAACAGCAGAAAGGTGTATTAGGAACCACTTATTCAGTAAGAAACAGTTTTATGAAACAGTGTCAAATGAACATGTATCATAAATATACTTCAAAAGTATGAAGAAATACAAGTACCCAAGATTATAAGATCTCTAACTAGAATATATATATTTTAAAAAAAAGGAAAAATAACTAGAATTAAAGAAAAATGCAGAAGACAGTAGGCTCTGAAATGGTGATCAGAGGCTTTTGTATGACTAAGAGATATTGTAAGTTTCTCAGTCAGACAGAGAATTAGCAGAGTTTTATTTCCCACATTTTGAATATTTCCTTGATTAAAAAGAGATTTTTCAAGTTTATTGTCTGTATACAAAACCAGGGAGAATGGTCATGAGAGTTTGCCACCAAGAAATGGAGAAAACAAAGTGACTGCTGACTAACAAGATCACAAAGATCTTCTCAAAACAAGAGTGGGTTTAGATGCTAAAGGTACACTCTCAGGTCTTGTCCTGGTTTCAGCTGGGAGAGAGTTAATTTTCTTCAAGAAAGTCACTATGGGGCTGTGTTTTGGATTTGTGCTGGAAGCAGCGGTGATAGTGGAGATGTTTTTGCTGTTGTTGGGCGATGTTTACACAGAGCCAAGGACTTTTTGGCTTCTCGCACCGCCCCGCCGGCGGGATGGCTGGGGGTGCACAAGGAGTTGGGAGGGGACAGACAGGGCAGCTGACCCCAACTGACCAAAGGGATATTCCATACCATACGACGTCATGCTCGGTTTATAAGGGGCTTGGGAAGAAGAACAAGGGGGGGGGCAGTGGCGTTCGGAGTGATGGTGTTTGCCTTCCCCAGTAACCATTACGCGTGACGGAGCCCTGCTGTCCTGGGGATGGCTGAACCCCTGCCTGCCATGGGGAGCGGTGAATTAATTCCTTGTTTTGCTTTGCTTGTGCACGCGGCTTTTGCTTCACTTATTAAACTCCTGTATCTGAACCCAGGAGTTTTCTCACTTTCGCTCTTCCAATTCTCTCCCCCTTTTCCAATGAGGGGGACTGAGCGCATGTGTATGTGGTGCCCAGCCAAAAGCTGGAGTAAAACCACGACAGGTCTTCTGCACGTAGAACTCAATGACTCAAGCAGGATGTGCATGGAAACCTCTCACGCCGGAGTTTTGATGACAGTCACCAACCAGAAAGTCTCTCTGTTAACTTTATAACATTTAGGAAGCTGGCAAATGTTAGTATTCCTAGTTACATTTCTCAAAACTGTATGAATAATACAATTCTACCAAACTGAAGTCTACTCCTCATCTTTAGACAAGGTGAGGCCACAAGGCAGATGCAGAGGCTGAGGGCTTTCTCCCAGTCTGTTCCAAATAGGATCTGCATAGAACATTCCCCAGTCTGCTATATTTATGCCCACACTGTTTTAAAAAATGTATTTCTTGAGACAAACTGTGGTATTTAAAACATCAGCGCATCACAAATTGGAAAATGCTGGTTGTTTGTGTCAAAGACAAAACTTCGGAGGCAAAGCAGGTATTTCCAAATTACTCCAATGTTATAAATATACATAGCTGGCTAGGAAAGTAGAGAGAGTCAAATAACATGTTTGAGTCTCTACCTTTTTTTCCCCACTTACAGTTTTTTCTTTCCAGTATGACATCCTCTTTGTCACTTGGTGCAGTGTTTTAATATTCTTTTTTTCTTCTTCAAAACTCTTCACACCCAATATTCTTCTCTACCCTTATACTAAGGTCCAAATTACTCAGAAAACTACAAATGCAGACTGGATTGGTGTATCTTTTGACAAACTAAAACCCCTTCCCTTGACCTTCAGAGGTAGAACAGGTAAAGTTTTGGAGAGCCACTACCAACTGCCCATTTAATGTATTGTTATTGTATTTTAGTTCTCCCTTTTCTTTGTTTTATTGCACGCCTTTTTTTCTTTGGTGTTTCAGTGCTTCAACATTTATAGTCCAGACATGACAGCATGAACTGTGAGCTGATAAGTGAGCTGCCACTCAGAATTTCTTCTGCCTCACTACCTATTAAACAATTAGTTTTTCTTAGAGCCCTCATATCTACCAGGTTTAGCTCTGCTGGAAAAGTCATGAGCTTATGATGTCTGAATAAGTTTTAAAATTCCTATAATGTAATACATTCATTCCTTTGAATTCTTGCTATAGTATTTTATGTCAGAATAAATATTTGTAGTCTGTACTCTATTTTCCAAGATGCTTAAACTTGATCAAAAGAGAGGATGTTAACTTAAAACATTTTTATTTCCTTTTTCCTGTGGAACACACATGAAACACATGCTCATTAGTTACAGGAACTAATTTAAATTATAGTGTTTTCAAATGGCCAACATCAAGTAAACTTAGGGAGTAAACATCAGTGCAACATGGTAAACAAGCTATGAAGTGCAGCTGAGTGTGAAGATGATTATCAAGGGATAGGGTTTGTGAGTACTGGGCAAGTAAACCAATCTACTTTTGGATAATAATGTAATTTTCTCATGCAATATGCCAGATTACTTCTCCCTCAGCTATGCTCTTGCTGCTCTCTTTCAGTAATATTATCCAGTTGGTGCAGTCAATTCCTGAGCCATTGCTGGCTAGCGTAAAGACCGTCAAGCTGCATGTGTGTGCATATGCACATGCACACACTGCTGCTGGTACTAATTTTCTTAGTTGCTTTTAGATGTTTACAGAATCCAGACTGGCCATTAATGTGTTTCATCAAGCAGAGGCTACTAAACTGCTTGTAAACCAGGGCATGTGAAGGCAAATTAATCTTTTCTCTCTTGGTAGCAAAGATATAAATATTACTACACTACTTAATCATAGAAAGTTCTATTGTATTTATCATCTTGTTTTAGTTTAAATTTTTGTAGAGTGTACTTAATGATCAGACAGTTAAAAGGATCTATTTATTTACTGTGGTGTGTATGATGTCTGCAATGTCACATTTTGTAGCCAAGTGTTAAGGTACTGGACGATGTTACGGAAAGGTTTTATTAAGTTTTTCTTGATATGTGTTTCTGCAGAGTCTTACATTGGAATGTTAACCTAACCCACATTTTAAATGTTTTTACTTACAGTGGTCACTTTTTCTTTCTATTAGCGCAACGAGAGTTTGTAAATATGTGCATTTTTTCATCTCTTTTCATCTGATGGGCTCAGAAAGCTTTCAGTGCCCATTTATTTAACATTAGAAGTCACTCTTACCAAATTTGTTTTACAAATCTGTAATATGAGGCTCATGTAGTCCCGATAGATTGTGATACATTTGGGCAACAGTGGGGCTTTTCAGAGCAATTATGTCTTTTTGCAGTAACTTGGCCTGAGTAATGCAGAAGTATGGGCAGTGGGTCCATGATGAGATTACAGCCTGGGGAAGGGGAGTGTTCATATGTATTTTGAGACAAAAACCATCAGCAAGAGTGTGATTAAAATGAGTAATGTACCCAAAGCCAAATCCAAACTCCTTACTTTCTAATACTTATGGGGTACTGACCTGAGAGAAAACAATTTTCAACCTGATTTAAATTGGGGATGCAGTGCCAGGTACAGGAAAAGCAGGTGAGGTACCCCAAACAGGCCACATTTCAGCAAGCCACTGTAATTATGCAGCAGCAGTAAATGCTGAGTCAAGTCAGCCCAGGGAAAGAAAGCAAGACGTACTTTTGCTCAGTTGTGAAGGATTCACCAGCACTCTCCGTGTGTCAGCTGAGAAGGAGCTCTCTCACACCTACTCAGCCCTGAACTCCTGGTTGCACCATCTAACACACCTAACTAATTACCTTTTGTAGAAAAGCATGTCTCTCGTTTGCTGGATGCAAATATAGAATTTCCCAAAGCAACTACACAGATCTGGTACACACAGAAGGTATAAGATTCAGTCCACTGAATAATTCAGTGAATTATTAGTCTAATATCACATGATAAGTCAAAGATAAAAGCAGGTGATCCTTGCCAATAATCAGCCAGGTTGACATCTTTCTAGTCATTGCACAGTTAGGGACCATTTCTTAATACACTGTTTAAAAATATTAAAAATTACTTTAATTTGGTATGCATGAATCTGGAAGGGCATTGCTTACAATTATTCCAATCTGTATTTGTTTCACAGGGAGACATCCTGATGCCACAGGACTCTGGCTCTAAAGCTGAGAATGAAAAAGTGAAACCAGAGATAGTTTTATTAATGTTGTGATATATTTCCCAAATGCTGCTTCTGCTTCTGTCTTTGTATTGAGTGCATGCAATGGCATGGAGTGATAAAAAATATAACAGGTATTTTATTTATGATGATTTGCACAAGGTATGTCAGGTTTGTCTTGTGGTGTAACTCTCCTAAGGCTAGAAAACCTTACAGCACATTATCATCTCTGTCCTCTCTAAACAGAGTAAACTAAGTATGTATTTAAACTTGCATGCACCTAATTTCTTATTTTGGAATAATTTTCCATGTGCATCAAGAAATACTATTTCATTTCTTTTCTTGCTTCTGTTTCTGCCTCAATGAAATGACTAAGATTTATTCTTTTTTTAAGAGCAAATCTAAAGAGGCATTGATCATCCAAAGAACAGATGAGTCAAAATATAGTCTGATTAACGGATTGTAGAATTCTGAGAGCACAGATAGCTCTTAGTAGCCTGCATTTGGTCTTGAAAATATTAGTATTTTTAATTAATTAAGTGTATCACGAGGACACTAATCATGTAACAGTACATCTGACCAGCACAACATGCATCAGAATAGAATACCCTGACAATGAAAATCCTGTAGACCTAAGCAGTTAGTATTACTAATGGAAGCTATCACATTTGATACAAAAATTTGCAAAGAGCAAAACCAAACATCAGGGAAGAGACTGCTTCTTACACATCCATGGGTGTACAGCCTTGCTGCCTCCACAGACCACATGAAAATGTATTTGCAAACACTGAATTTTACCTGATCTACAATACCACGATTGTTCCATTTGATAAACAGTCATCAATATGTAAACTGCAGTTGACAGTGTTAAAAATTAGTTTGCTGTTCTCTAGCAACTGGCAGTAGCCAGTTATTTTTTTAGATATCTGGGGGAGGAGGTGTTCGTTGTTTGAGTTTTTTTCTTTATGGAAAGACCTCACACGTCTTCTTTTGCATCTGCTGAGCTTAGAGATTACTGAGCTCTGCTTAGAAGGCAGAGTGGAGTGCTCTTAATTGTGAACCTTCTGCATAGAGGTGTGTCAAAAGGTTTCAAATCAGGATCCAGCATAAAGTGGAACTGTTTGTACTTTAAAGTGGATTTTTTTTTCCATGATGAATAATTTTTTTTTGGTCATTGTTTTGTTGTTATGGTGGAGTCTGAAAACTGGTGGATGGTGCAGGTCATGCTTTCTGTGTTAACCCTTCTGGAGGTGACAGAGCAGTAATACTTGCCCTGTGTGGCTTGGTGGTAAATGGTTTCAGTTCATTAGGCAATATTCCTTTATTCCAAGTACTGCAAACCAAAGAAAGTCGGTTCTCAGTCACTACGGAGATGTTTGTTCACCTTGTTCTTCATTCACTCTGACTATGAAAAATAAGCCTGCTTCAGAGCACACAGCAGTGTAATTGACTCTATGGAGCAGCTGTCATAGGGGTTCTGCTATAAGAAATCATATTAGCCTTCCTTTTAAACTTGCTCAAGGTAATAAGTCATTGTTGACATTCACAAATCATACAATAAAATACCCTTTTTTAAAAAAACACACACACAATATGGAGCTTGGCACATAATTAATATCAAACATTTGTCACGTAAATTATGTCCATTTTTAAAAGTGACTTACAAAGGGGAAGAAGGAATGTTAGTTTCTTACCTGTAAATCCCTCTTTACTTTTTATACGCTATCTGAAAATCAGGGAGAAGGTTTTTTTCTTTTCTAGGCAGGATTAAGAACAAGTTACTGGAAACATTATTATTGTTGTTGTTGTTAATATTTTAATATGGCAATACATGTGGTGTTTTTCTTGGCAATCATTATCAATGCTGCTAAAAGGAGGCCACTTTCTGGAAACACTAGTCCTTTCAGTGACTGAGTAGGAGAGATTTTTTAGTCATCTTATTCTCAATTAGTGTGAGTGTATTTTAACACATCTGTAGGTGCATTTATTCTGAGGTGTGAAGGTAGAGCCTGCAGTGAAATATGCATTTCAGAAGCTTATAGGTCACTTCATGACAGTGTTGGATCTTGGTTTGAACCATCTTTTCTTTAATTCTTCTAGCTGAAAAAGTTCTTTTTGTTTCCACAAACAGTGTTAAACTAGAAGAAGCTAGCTGGAATTAACCTCCATTGTAAAGTCAGGTCCTTTCGGCATAGACCGCAGAACATTTTTTTCAGTGAGAGATGCTGACCTCTTAAATACTCATCACTGTAGTCCAAGCCCATAGTCTTTTGTCTATATACACCTCAGACCAGCTCGTGTAAGTGGCAATAAGCGAGCAGCAGAGGCAGCGGAAAGAGGCAACCTCTCTCTCTTGTGGAAATACATGGGGAACAGTGAGGAAACTGGGCTACGCTGACCTTCAGGGTATGTAGTAAGGGTTGAGAGAGTGTCGTGGAATATGTTCCAGACTTAAAAGCAAATAAATATTGCTTAAAATGTATCAGAGTAAGGGAGCACAGCCCAAATGAAAAACAAGTAGGTTTTGTGTATGCAGGTACGTACCTCTCGTAACTACTCAGTTTTTAGTTTTATTTCCAGCTTGCCAGCTGTAACTCTTAACTAAGCCACAGGGGCTGGGTGCAACATGTTTGGACTGATTCAGCTACAGCGTAGGAAAAAGTCATAGGGTTTGGTGAATCTAATTATATCCTTATACATTCTTGTTGTGGTGGTCAAATATGAGGCTAAGCAGGACTAAATGGCAGTGTGGCTGTCCAAAACAGAACAAGATTTGTTCTGTTTAGAACTGGTCATTGTCAAGTAAACCCATTTAACTTGCTGCTTCAGTGTAGTCCAGCATGGTAACATTTTACAGTAAGTGTCTGCCTGGATGAAATGGAAACTAATGACCCATTAGTACTGTGATGTCTAAACCCCAAGAGGAGTGTAATTTTTTTTTGTTCATTTGGTTAGGCTCAATTTACATCAGAATTTAACTATGAATAATTTACATTTTCCATAAACAGTTTTGATAGTCTTCATATTTTGTTTAAATTACATAAATAAGTAGATACCTTAATTCTGTGCACATCCAAACAAACAAATGCCCTTGCTTCTTAAAGTTCCCACTGATTCAAGCCTCTGTTATAATGTCCCGGTGACAACATACTGCTGCAAACTGTCTTGTAGATGATTTAAACACTGCACCTTTCTTTTGGGTGCACTTTCTAAAAATACTTTTGACACCAGATTGCTATGTTTAGGATTGTAAAGACAGTGGAGTGACTCATTGAAAGTCTAATTCTACCCATTATAATCTTGCCTCCCAGTTTATACTATTTTAGAAGTGTTATTTGATCTGGAAGATCATTCTGTAACCTTCAGATTACTGCTGGGTGACTTCTGCAGAAAAGGAATTACCAATGCATTAAATTTGAATTAGCTTTGAGAAATCATGCAGATGTATGCACAGAACATTACAGCAATGCTGTCTCCAAGGCACAGCAGAATTGCCTTTATGCAGTTTTAAAGAATCACTTGAGCAACCCTTAAATTGCACACATGATGAAGCTGAGCCAGCATCTTTAAAAAAAGGAAAAAAAAAAAAGCATGCATATACACATACACAGAGCAAATGTAGCTTTGAGAGTTGTCTCTCAGGGAAATCTGATCACAAACGGGCTGCTGCTGAGTTGGCCGTTTGGGCTCAGACCTGTCGTATTGGAGAGCACTACTGCATATACTGCAGAAGTGTCACTTAGACTAATGATTATGAATTATGCAGAGGGTCACATCCTCTTAGTTACAAGTCATTTCCACAGTTTCCCTCTAGACTGCCTAGCCTAGTTCCATTTTTTCCCCTTTTAGCGCTGCTAGCAAATAACACACAGAATGAATGCCAAGACCTTCATTTATTGACATTTTATTTTCCTCCCATAACTTCAAGTCAGTAAAATGACCGAACATTTGGAGGCGGGGAAAGGGATCCAGCTGCCATTGGTGGATTAGGAAAATGCTCCCTTCAGCTCCACAGGCTATTTAGCAAAGTAGGACAGTAGAAAGCAGTAGAAACTGCCCGTTTTGCTGCAGACTTTGGATCCCAAGCATTTAACATCAGTTCTGTATCTTCTCAGTTTGGAAAAAAAAAGGCTATAGTTTGACATATTTTAAAAAAGCATTGCCATTTTGGAACCGCTAACCTGACAGCACCAGGGTCCCCTGTCTTAGTGCTAACCAGAAAATCTACTGTGTAGATGAACAGGAGCGCCAGCATGGTTCAGGGAGCTGCTGCGGAGCAGGATGTGTGATATGTATGGGGAATACACCGTCTGCCGTGACTGGGTATGCCTTGCGCATCCTTAGCGCTGAATGGGAGCATGTCACATTTGGAGGACAGCAGTTGAGCAGCAAGCTGTGGCAGCTGGGAAGACCAGGGTGCTTAGAGAAGAGTGTGCAGGAGGATGTTTTCCTGACCTGGGACTTTGGTTTTTCCCACTGATGCTGGGTATTAGGGATAAGGTTAACTCGTGGTGTCCAGCTCCTCGTAAGCACTAAAGGAGGAAAAGGACTATTAGCTGGAAAGATACCTGCTTTTCTTAAAATGAATACGTCTTTTTATAAGCATTCTTTAAAAGTTCATTAATGTAGTAGAAAGTGTAGTTCTTCCCTTAGCATTATAGAAAGTTCCTCAAACCATAACACTTTGACTGTAATACTTTCCTGCAAATATGTACCAGTCTTGGTTTTCATTAGAACTTGAGAAAAATTGTTCAGGAGGTGTTTCTATCTGTACCACGCATTCAAGAAAGAAAAAAACAGGGAACATTTCCAAAAGCTTTTCCTCCTTGTTGGCATGAAGCCATATTTAATATTAATACCTGGGAACAAAATGTTTCATAATACTCTAGAAAAATTTCTGTGTTGCAAGAGTGTCTAAAAAGTAAGTTATTTTTGATTTATAAGATAACTATATTCTCTGATGTCAAAACATTTTAAAAAAACTTAAATTAATTAATGCTTTCAGAGCCAACTCAATTAAATGGTTTCCTACTCTTCCTGCACAAAGGAAAACTGTCTCTTCTGTCAGCAAAAGCTTGCGCTAACACTTACATGTTGCAGTGTGTGCTCAGGGTGAACAAATCTGAGCCTTCTGCATGGAGGATAAGGAGCACCTGTAACCTTCCCATATGTAAATGTGAGGCCCACTAGTTTGAATAGCCCACATAATGCTAAATGTCAGGACAGAACAAGAGGCTTGCGGCAGCCTTTTAGCATCTGTCTACCCTAGGAGAACTGAAAAAAGGAATAAACACTGATCACCTCTTTGGGAACATCATCTGGGCCTTTTTTAAGAAGACTGATTGGACACGAATATTAAAAATGCTATTGACAGTTAACAGTCCATCTGTGACCGAGCTTCCAGTTTCCCTACAGTGAACAAAACGGATATTCATCCATCTTTGACCCTAAACCACTCTCTATTTCTGTTCTGCTTTTTTAAATTCTTTTGTGTTTCAGGTATTATTTTCAAACAAGAGTCCCAAGTGCTTTTCCCACATACCGTTTCCAACTAGAACAGATGGATGGCAAAGACAAAAAATGCAACAGGCAAGTGTGGTTAAAAAGACCCCACCTGGACAGCAAATTAACAAGTTCATTTGTCCCTGTTTTCTGTGCCTAAACCAGATGTAATCAGACAGTTTCTTGTAGGTGTCATCTGGAAATAAACCATAAATTAGCACAGGTTATGAAGTACAGACAGGGAAGCACAGCTAAGTAATGTGGTATTGATATTCCAGCATTTGAATAGCTGTATGCCTAGGATAGGCTGGGTATGCTGGAGATTACAAGGGTCTCTGTACCCAGAAGATCACCATCTAGGATTTTTTTTACTCTTTACTCTTAGCTGCAGTGATTCCAATGGCTTAAAATACCGTGGGATGCAGCAAAACACTCTTCTAAATCCTGTTGTTCATACTGACTGATAGAAAGTGCTTTATCGAGAAAACATTTTTTCATTTCCATCATGGAATTTATTTTTTTTTTTGTTAACTGAGGAGTTCATTCCCAGTTGAGCTTCAGTTCAAATGAACGGGAATACTATTGGCATGCTAAAAATATTACATATTCAGGTTATGGAGTGACAAAAACCATATGTGAAAGCATATAGCATATAGAAAGGCATGGTGTGGTTATATTTATTTCTAGTAAGAGTGCTAAAAATGGGAGGCCTTGCCCCACCCCCTTGAGGACAGATGTTCACTAAAAGCAAAAGATTTCTATTTTATTTTTTGCACACACTGTCTCTTCGATGCTGTGTTTGTATTAGGGTATGAATCATGGCTATACATCATTATTCCAAGGGACTTCAGTTTTCTGCTATTCTGGTGAGAAAGTTAAATTAGACTATTATCAGCATTTGGCTGTAAATTTGAAAGAAAATCTGTTTGTAAATAAAAACAGTAAGTCCTATTATGGTAAAATACAGCATGTGTGTATATGTATATAAATATAGAGAGACCTTAGCAGGAATCCCTTAACCATTATTATCGATGTCACTTCTCTGTGTGTGGTCAGGTCATTCTGTGACTTGTTACTGTGGTCTCCTTCAATAATACAATGCAGAACTTGAAATGCGGAAGAAAAAGAGATATCATCCTTCCCTTCTCTTGACAGCAGAGAAATGAACCATGTAGTGTAGCAGATCGCTTTGATCCACAGTGGAAGCAGGCCATTATAAAGTAATCCACTGAAGTGCTAACCTTGGTTTTTAAGTGTACTTTGGGTTTTCTGACATCTTTACTGGAAACCAGATAGAATGTTGATGCCTAGATATCTGAAATCCTCATGAGCACATCTGCCTGTGACAGGAGCCTTTCCTGTCCCTTCCAGCAAAGTGCAAGGACTGGGAACAGCAAATTTGATTGAACAGAAGGGCTGAACCAGGTTTTAGCACTGGGTTTGGAGCAGCAGCTCCCCAGCTGCCGCAGACCTCCCACCGCCTGAGCAACCTTGCCGGTGCTGCCGGACAGACCTAGTCTTCCTCCACCACCTGCAACCCCTCTGCCCCCACTTCAGCCCCTGACAGCTCTCCCATGCTCCTCTGCACAGCCGTGCTGCAGTGCTGGCTCCGTATGAGACTGTTCAGGGTGCACAGGGAGCGCGGCGGGCCTGGGACACCCCCCGGACACCCCCAAGGATGCGGGTGAGCAGGTGGGTGCAGCAGCTGGAGAGCAATCCCAGACAGCCGGCAGGTGGATGGAGCAGCAGGGTGAGGAACACCAGACGGGCGGCAGGTGGAGAGGGCAGCAGGAGGGCAGCACCGCTTTGTACTCTACTTGACATTAATTGCACTTGTTGGATTCCTGCATGGCTCCTAAAACCTTTTTGTAGGTGTTAAATTACAAAAGATATTTGTTTAGATTCTGGAAATAGCTTCCCCTGACGGGTGAAGATTTGGGAAGTGATTGGAGAGAAGCAGGGAGAAAGACAGCCTTCTCCCATCCTTAAGCGCTGAAACTTGACTGGACTTTGTGGGCAGGTATGAACCGGCAACTCGTTAATTTGTCCCTATCCATCCGTGCCTCCTAGGAAAAGTCCTTGGAGGTGTTATAACGTTGCTGGCTTTCTCAATGGCTCTATTGTGTGGAGTTCCACATTCTGGTGTTTGCTGAGGTGCCCAGATGTTTATAATTAATTTAGTCTTATTACTTCTAATTACTCCTTCCTATCTACATTATCTTGCATTTGTCAGTTTCATATGCAAGTAGCCCTACTGTCTATTCGTTTAGTTTTGTAAGGTCCCTTTGGACCTTCTTAACCTTCTCTAGTGATGACTAATCTAAATAATTGTGCTGTCAGCAATTTTTTTGCCACCTTTTTTCCCAGAACATTAATAAAGAGAACAGAGTCTTATCCCAGTACAGAAACATGCTGTCATGATGAAAACTGACTAGTAGTCTCCCTTTTTCTTTCTCTGTTAACTGATTTCTGATTCCTGGAAGTATTTTAACGGTTCAGTCTTTACCATTTGAATTTCTCACGTCCCTTGTAAGGTTTTTTTGTCAAAGACTTTTTAAAAAACCCAAGTAAATCATATCTATAGCAACTACATTATTGTTATTCTCAGTGAAATCTGTTAGATTAGAGGGCTGGATTTTTCTTTCTAAAAGGTGATTTCCTGCAACATATCTTGCTCAGCTATCTGTTCTATAATTTCAGTTACTTTTATTTGCTTCCTGTTGTTTTTCCTGATTTGAATTAAAAGGCATTATGTAACTAAAGGCTTTTTTTGAAGTGCCTATTTGTAAGTCCTTCTAAAACTTGGATCTAGAGTTTCAGACAAGCTTCTTACTCCTCAACTCCACTGCAAAGGTACCAGAGAAGAAGCTCCCTCACTCTTCTATGCAGCCGGTTAGTTTCAAGGTCATGTTCCTTCAGCGTTTGGCTTTTGGTTCACATGCTGGAGCACGCTGAAAAGTACAGAGCTTCCTGGGTGAGAATTTCTAAATGGGCAGGTTGCTCAAGGTCTGTTTAAAGAGCAGAATAAACAGGGAAAACTGCTGCGATGAAGGCACAAGGGAGGAAATGTACGGATGTTATTTCTGCCTGCCCTGAAAGGGAAGTGGATTCTACCTGACCACTCCCCTCTGTCATTTCAGTGCCCAAACACAGGACCTTGAAGGGTAGGTAATAAGGGAGAACCTGTAAGAGCTCTCAGAAAGGGCAGAGCACAAAATGTTTGCACCTTCCCTTTTCTAATCCTGCCGGTCTACTGCTCTTTCTCCCAGTTGTTAAGCTGCAAAGGAGACAGTGCATTGCACTGCACTGTTCCTGAAAGTTGGAGAATTTGAAGGAGAAAAAGAGAAAAACCCTCATGTGGTTCTACATGGATCTTTCCTCTTGCCCACTGAAGATCGTCCATTTGCCTTTACCTTAGAGAGACAGATTTTGACCTGAAGCACTGTGGTTTTTTCTATTTGTCTTTTGTAAAAGCTATGCTGTATTTTTTATGTTTCCCCCACACCCCAATCAATACTTTATGATCTGAGCTGAAGAGTTGTGATCCCTTTTTTTCTGAAACAGTTTGGAAAAAGCAGGTCACAGTTTTGCTCAGATTTCATTTGTGTGCAACACATGGAAGTATCCAATTTTCTAAACCAGCACATCCCTTTTATTAAGACCATTAAAAATGAAACCTGTTCATAGCTGGTGTTGCTTGACAAAATACATAGCAGGAGTCTCTAAGTTTGCTTTCTTGGTTGGTACAATCTGAATGTGACTCACTTAGCACCTACAAGTATTGTCATCCAAAGGTTTCAAAAGCTTTGTAAACTGATTAAGCCTCACAGCTCTACCTGTAATGAGTTAGATTGTGTCAGTGCAACCATTCGGCAGTCTAACTATAAACACAGCATCACATTTTAGCATATCAAGTAAGTCTATATTCCTTGAAAGCTGCAACACCAGTAGAGTTAAGTGATCTGAAAATGTAAATATTCAAGAGGAAAAGTGGTCTGAATAAAGGAGGGCTCCCCACAGGAATACTAAAGCTATGGCTGCCAAAATTTCAGCCTTTCAGTGGACTTTTCATCTCTGGAACTGCTGTTCATCTCCACATCCATAAACAGGCTGTTTTATTCCTTCTGTTCCTGTTTGCATAAGGACTGACCATAAGAGGTATCTTGACCTGTTTCATCAGGCAGGCGGACCTTAGAGATAGCAGAAAATCACCCAAATGCTTTGGCACTGACTGCTTGCCCAGACTTGCTATCTCGAATGTCTCACTGATAAGAAAGACAAATCTAAAACATTCAGTAATGCTTCTGCTATTACGCTGTAATTTCCTCTTCCTGCAGGCAGGAAACAATGGGTCACTAGTAATGGTTAGGAGCCAAAAATGACACATTTATATGTAAATAATTCGGGCACCAGTTGAACCTCGTACAAAACCGAGCACATTTCTAGTGCCAAAACCAGTAACTGTGCGTGGGGCCCCTTGTATCTGCTCATGTTGGCAGGAGCTCCGTTTTGTGTCTGGATCTGCTTCGGGGTTTGCAGCCAGCACGTTCAGCAGTCTCCACAGCTCTTTCCCACCGCGTTTGGGCTAACTGTGGGTATGTGAAGCACATGTGCAGAGGTGGGAGCACAAAGCAGGAAGGTCAAGGACTGTTCACCTGCAACCTGTGGGGGTTCCTCAGTAAAGTTAATTTACAAAGGCTCTGTACTCAGGGCCCCCATCCCTCTAAGCCCTGATGAGGTATTTGATTAATGGTTTTGGAAGTCAAACATGAGGAGTGCCCCCTTGGTTTTGAAGGTCGCAGGTAAATCCTGGCCTTATTCTGACTCTGATAATGCATTTATCTAAATGCCACATCGAAGTCATAACCACTCATCAAATTGGTGACTAGGTAGTGCAGCAATTTCTATTGAAACATAGAGCACCATGTGATAAATTACATCCGCAAGATTTGTTTCATATGTCAAGCACACATTACTTCTAAATCAAATGCTAAAACATGGCTTATTTAGTCAAAAGTAAGCAGAATGCTGTAATTTATAATCGTCTTGAAGCACACTGCAGCGAAAATGAAAGCAGACTATTAAAATTTAATGCCTGTTTGGCAGAGTAGCACATTTCTGGTCACGTTTGATGCAGTGTCGTTTTCTCACACCATTGTGTATGCACAAAAAGTCAGCTTGTGTTTGCCAACGTTTGTGGAAACTAATTGAAAAAAATGATTTAGCTGTTAAAAGCTGACATTGGGCTGGAAAATTATTGTCAGCACAGACAGCGATGGCAGTGGCTCCTTTCTCCTCCTCTCACCCCCATCCGTTTGCTTTTAACAATTGTCTGTTGTTCTTCAGCGCAGCTCCCTGCAGTACAGTTGCTAGCAAATATTCATTGGGGTGTCATCTCTGTTTAAAGTCTCGTCCTACACACCTATTCATCTGTGCTAAGTGAACAGCAGCATCAGCTCAAATTAAGCTGGCATGAAAACAGCCACTGTTAATAATTTCTGCTGTGATTCAGCTTAGCTTTGGATAACAGGTGAAGATGTTTCATAACGGAGGCAATTATAGCTCTGTAAGCTCTTTCCGGCTGCCTATTTAATCAGAGGAACGGAGCACAGGAGCTGCTGGAGCATGTGGCACGGCCAGGCCCAGCCGCCATCAGACCACATTTGTTATCTGCCGGATTGAGCAGGCTGCCTGTCAGGGGCAGATGCTGGGCGCATGATTAGCATGCAAAGTGCTTGGAAAGGCTGAGGTGAGGGGGTGGAAGTCAGCGCGCTTCATCTGAACTTGCCGCAGAACTCTCCCAACAGATAAAAAAAAAAAAATCTTCTAAACCACCACTCCTTTGGTCCTTTGGCTGGAATGGAAATTTGTGTGAGGATGTGCCGGTGTGCCCGTGCACTGTGCATCAGTGTGATGTGAACCATATGTAACTAAAAATAAGATTACAGGAAGTGTAGAACTCCATCTCACAAATGAGGACAAAATCCTGTTTGCAAAACGGTAACAGTCGGTGAACTTCTGAGATGATAATCAGGTCTGCTAAAGAAGTAACCGTTTAACATCTGCTCATTAAGATGCAGATGAAGGAGTAAGACGGGTGGAAATTAATAACTAGCAAAATATAAATGAAGTCTGTACTTTCATATGAGAAATGTTACGCTACTGTGATGGATCTTTAGCAATTATTTTTTTTAATTAAAGAACAATGTATTTCCATCTACTGAATCTCTATTGTTCTATTATTTAAGTTATCTTTCATGTCAGTGCCACATGGTTTGAAGTATATTAAAACATAGTCATATACTTAATTGCGTGGATTTGCAGATGGTTCATTTCCAGCCAAATATTTTTTTCCTTAGAGCTCGAAAGAAAATCTCTAGCAGTCTAAATTGAATTTTTATACATTATGATTTCCAGAAATGTACTTCTTAATGGTTTCTGATGTGCCTAAAGGCATGAATCTTGAACTACTTTCTTAGAAATGTGTTAGTGAGAAACTGAAAAATGTGTTGTGGGTTGGGTTTTTTGGTTTGGGTTTTCTTCGCGCTTTTTTCAGTTGCAAATAGTGAATTTCAATAGTATGCGTTAAGCTGCTTTTATTGTGTTACTGTAGTGCTTTCCTGAGCACTTGTAATAATAAAAATATAACAATGTATATTTTACAAGTGCTTGATCACAATTCCACCATATCTGCAAAAGTGTGTAATGTGTCTTGATTTCCAGAAACAAAAGACACATCTGCTTCCTTTTCAAAGACCAACCCTAGTTGCTTTGAAATACTGGAGGTTTATCTCTTACAGAAGGTAGCTCGGAGACTGACCTATTTCCCTATTCCATTTTTTTTTTCCGTATGTGACATTGAAGGATTCTCCTTTCAATTAAGGAAAAATATTTTTGCAATTATTTTTATGTGCCTGAAAGACGAAATTGCTTGCGAGCTTGTACCCATATTCAAATTCTAATCTCCCCAGCAAGTAATTGTTTTATTCAGTTCTGTACAATGCTCTATCTATTGTCATCTTCAACTATATTCTGCATAGCGTCTCTTCCCCTGACAATTACTGCTGTTCCTTATCCCCGCAGCCTTTAAAAGCTCTGTGTAACATTAGCCTATCTAGCCTAGCGAAAATGTCTTTACAGATTAGTGTAATGTTAATACGACTGGCTCCCTGCTTTTGACCTGAAGTGGAATATATTGCGCTGCTGGAGCAGATGGAATCAGGGCTTCACTGGGAAGGGAGATTGCTTGGCTGCCCGCCAACAGCACAGGGCTGGCAGTGGCTGCCGGAGCGCCGCCACCGGCACCGGCACCGGCGGTGGCCGCTCGCTGCCCTTGCAAAGGGGGGGACAGGGACAGGGACAAGGGGGACAGGACCAGAGGGGTGGAAGGGACACACACACACACACTTCCCCATCCCATTGCTTAAGTTTTCTTTGCATCAGAAGACGTTTAAGGTTGCTCATCCATAGATGTTTACATGGCGTTCCAGGTGAATCTTTCAGCAAAAATGGAAACCTCTGTAAGTCTAGGTTTTTAGATTTTGATGGGGTTTTTGGGGGGTTTCTTGTTTTGTTTTTTTTTTTTTCTTTCATTTTTTCAAATAGAAAATGTGAGGAAAAAGAAGTCTAAAACAAAGAAACCAAAGCTGTGAACTCCTCATAATCTTCTGAATGGATGTGGACTGGGTCATGAGGACAATTTAGTGTAATGTTCCTATTGCTTTAAGTGAATCAAACATACTTCTTTTCCTTTGGTTTCTTTTTGATTGGTTGGGCTTTTTGCTTTGTTTTGTTTTGGTTTTTTTACCAAAATATTATGATATCCCAATGAACAGTATTTCTCTAAAATTTTTACTTTCAGACCTCCTATGAAGACAATGTACCACCAAAAAAAAAAAAATAAAAAAAAGAAATGGATGGAGGGTTAGGGTGGATGCATCTTCTGCTGCATGTTGTGTGCAGTTCACAGATTAAGTACATTAATCGTAACACATGCATGCTATTATTATTACACCAAACAAACCTTTCATTAAACAGCCATATTAAATCTGTCACCCCAGATTTCTACCTTTTTGCCCCCCTCTGCAACCATATTTTTCTCTCAAGTACTGCATTTCCTTAGCAGTAAAACATATGCTGTTTTCTGCCTAAGTAGATGGATAATATAAGCTGTGATGTGGAAGGTATTTTTTCTTATCATTTGCTTTTTGAGGGTGTAGTTATAGTAACATATATGTGCTTTTATCTGTGATAAGAACTACCATCTGGTAGCTAAATGTGCACAGCTTATTGCTTAAAGTGCTTATACACATTGTGAAAACACACAGCTTTTGTGTATGTTAGGATACTGCCTATATGTATTATTAATAAACCCACATATTAGCTATTTGAATATGTCAAATGATTGTAAAATAGAACAGTGGTTCTCGATAAGAAGGATTGCACATTGCCAGATGTGTATTTATTCCAGCAGTACTATTGTGACCTTTTAAAATCATATTGTTTGCAACCTCTTCCAGACGATAATTGTTTGAGAGGAAGAACGGAGCCTCTTTGACAAAGGATAAGGCCTTTGTTATATTCAAGGAGCTGCAGCTTTCATCCTTGGTATACCAATTCACAAAGATGTGTGCTGAATGTGTGTGAGCAGCAAGAGAGACAGAACATATAAATTTGAGTTACTTTGACCTTTAATCCAGGAGACCAAGAAGAGAAATGCACTAGGAAGACTGGTTTGTTGCTGTCTGGAGACTGATAAGCTGTAATAAAGGTGCACTCTGTTGCAATTCATCTAAAGCTTCCATTGCTATCATCCTCTTTTTTCGATTTTTGTTACCTCAAGTACTTATCTAAATCCCTTTCAATGCCAGCTTGAATGCACTTTGTATTCTCTCCAACTGTGACTGGTGCTGTCTGTGCGTGTCAGTGTGCTTCAGCGTACACTCTTTCCCCTTGTTTGACAAGAGCCAGTGCCAACACCTAATTAAGGATAAGCCATGGAGCTCTCTGCTCTATCTTTGTCAACCGCTATGTTCCCAGCTTTCTGCCTAGTTGAGCTTTTATGACAAGAGCAACATTTTGGGTTCAGCCTACTTCTGGCCTCTCGGTTCCCCACGTGAGAGCTAAATGCAGCTTAACTCAGCGGTTGATTTTAGAAACATTTATGGTAACGAAATCCACAAATCTCTTGTCTCTTCCTGAAGTACGTGCGTTTGTATGTAGATCTGTCTCTTCACATCTGTATAACCAGATAAGAATGCACATGTACATCTGAACACAAATTGGACATTTTTCATATTTCTTTTTGTTTGGTTGCTCTCTCCCTCCCCTCCCCTCCCCAGCCCCCCGCAACTGTTTCCTAGGAGATGATCAGAGGAGTTGGGATGGTATTTTTCTTTTGCAAATACTGTATCTAAAAATCTACCAGAAGCCTAATTTAGCAGGACAGAAAACCACTAGCTGAGACTCGCGTCGGGCTATTTTAAGCATTTTGTCTCAACAATACAGAAGTATTTAAGTCACAAACCAAAAAACTCTTTCAAAGGGTTAAGCATTCGATAAGCTTGAAAATCCGATTAATATGACCGATAGGTGACTACCAGACAGCCAATTAAGTGAGTACATGCAACAGTTTTGTGAGGAGATTTAAGTATATGTCTGTCTGTATAACCAAGCTAAATTACTTCAGAGAGTAGATTTAATTTCCTTTTTCTTTTTTTTTTTTCTTTCCTGTGTCCAAATCCTTGCATCCAAATTCTGATCTGAATTTTACGTAAGCCTGCACAGCTTGTCTGGCACACAGCAAAGTTGCAATGGAGATACATTGGTGTATCTCCAGAATTTGATTTTCTGGTCAAGTGCTAAATACTACTGAAATTTCTAGAAGAAAATCCTGGCTAAATAAAGGAGACCTTCTTTGCTATTAAGTACATGCATAACTGAAGGCAAAAAATGTGATTACTGGCTTCAGTGTTTGAGATCCTGCTTTTTGTGCTGTTAATCTGACAAGAAATGGAGGGAATTTGAGTGTCAATGACAATCAGCAAGTCCTGAATCCGAAATTTTTGCTAATTCTAACTTAAAATCCCACCTGTAGAGACAAGGGTCATCTGAAAAATTACTTATGACATTCAGAATACATATAAACAGTTAATAGAATCTGGACAGCCCTTCCCAGCTATACTTCACGATTTGGCCAGCTCCTAGTTTTGAAAGCTGTGCAGGACCAATTTCCTTTGCAATTACAAGTTTGTGCCTTCTTTTGAGTTTTGCCAGTGACAGTAGCCTCTGAGCTGCTCTGGTTTTAAGATTTTCCAGTTACTCCAGTTTTCCTTCACCAACCTTACTTTACCATTACATTGGGAAGAAAGAGAAAGAGGTTGTCAGGAAGCCAATTCTCTGTGCATCTCTCAGCTGTCTTTGTGAAAATGCTGTGCATTTGTGTTGAACTGTTCCACAGGTGATATCCTGGGACACTAGAGCAAAAAAGACAGGAATAATTTATTTGCATTTTTGACCAACAGTGAGTAAAAGCATAGCAACAGCATCTCTGCTGTACTTCATAAAGTGTATAAAGACATTGTCTTGTCATTGATGTAGACTATGATAAACCACTTAAACACTTTTAATTGCTCAGGTATGACAATGAGTGCTATACATTTCAGAAGGTTAATCTCTGGATTAAAAGCAGCATTTCCTGAGGAGCATGTCTGTGGAAAGGCTGTTTAGAAACCAGAGGAGAATGGAGAGAGTACACTCTACTCCTTATCTTAATCTTGCATTTGTTTGTTTATTTATTTTATGTCAAGCAGTACCCCAGCCGAAACAGCTGGAGGCTGAAAGTTGAAACCTGGCAGTGAAAAAGATCATAATGGGCAGACCTGCGCTTTGTGTGTTCCAGAGAAAAAACAGATTTGATTTGGCTAGGTTATGAGCCTTGGAAAATTACTCTTCGTGTGAGCTCAGTACATTTAACAACGATAGTAAAATTAGTTTCAATCATGTTAAATTCTGGAAGTAGCATAAATAAATTTCAAGAACTTCGCTCAGGCAAAGAGCATCAAAAAGACATAGTATTGCAATGTGTGGTACCTGTGTATTTTGAGTTCAAAAAAAATCCAAAACAAACAAGATTACATTGTGCTATGTGAGAAACAATAGTGTAGAGACATCATAAGATGTTAATTTTATTCATTACATTGCAATTATGAGAAAAAGCAGGCTGGTGATCATCTTTGGTTCCACAAGTCTAAATGATATAACCTTTTACTGCTCTCTTGGAATAGTAGGTACAAACATCTTGCTGCTGCTCACTCAAAATACTGAGAATTTTTATGTCCCATTCTGCTTAATGTCTGTCAGGATTACTGCAGGAACCAGTTGCATATTACAAGAAGCAGCCGCTTCATCTATCTTTCCACAATGCAAACAGGCGTTTATAAATTGATCTTGGACTCTAATGTAACTGAAGAGTGTAGATTATAAAGATCTTGCACTAGCACTAGCAGCTTTAAGCGGAACTGGCTTGAGTTTTCCACGCAAGAGTTTAAATCTGAATTATCTTTCCCCCAACCCCCACCACACCCCATCATAAAGGATGTGTGAAGACCTCAGCTGCATTTGCTTTGCCTCAGTGTTTCGGTTCAGCTACCGCAAGAAAATTCCTAGTATGAACACAGCCATTGACTTGTGATGAGAGCTAGATTCCTCATTTGAGCTATTTCTAAAAGCTCTTTTAAACGCTTTGGAAAACATTACTCCAAGAAGATGACAGACTTACCAGCTTTTCCGTGCATACCCACAAAGATTGCCATAGAGGAAGAAAGAAAGAGCATGGTCTGAGCATTATGCACACAGCCTTAACTTTTTGGCATTTTTAGGGAGTAGCTGCAAAACAGTGTGCTTTCTGTACTGACGATGGATGTCTGTGGGAGTGTACTCTCATAAATGGGGCAATCTGAGAAGCATGAAGTCTGTTCGTTCCCATTCCAGTGCAGAGACAGCAGGAAAAATACGCAAGCCTTATCACCACAGGAAGCTCTAAGTGCTATAAACCAAATTAACTACAAAATCAGGCTGTCCACTACAAACTGCAACGCACGACACTGATGTTCTAATCAACCGTGCTTATATCACAGGCAGCACCAAATATGGGGCCAAGATACAAGCTATTTTCTGGCTGTAGGAAACTGCAGGGAGTAGTTATGCATGTGTGTGTTTGCACTCTTGTGTACATATACCTATACATCACGCATTTGGAAAATGGCATCCTCACCCTGCTCCTAGCATAGCACATGTGCACGCTGGATCTGCTCCAGATTTCCCCCCTCCCTGGGTTTTCCTTTGTAGTTAACTTAAAAAACAACAAACCCGCCTGCCAAATTTTGCTGTGGAGCTTGGCTGCTTCTTGGGCTGCTCTCTGCAGGACCTCCTTTGTCCCAGTCACTAGTTTCCTGTGCTCCAGAGAGACATTCAGAGCCCATTCCACATCCAGGGCTGGCACTAGAAGGAACTGCCTGCTCTGCTTGTTGACAAACGAAAATATCTCCACATCATCTGAGAAATCCCTAAAGCTTGACCACAAAAGTGAGCTAGCAAAATAGCTTGGCACTTGCACGGAAGTTATAGGTGCTGCTGCCTTGTTTACGAGGTGCGAGGGGGTGTTTGCGCACTAGCACACCCCGGCTGACAGAATGGGGCTGGGAGGGATTGGAGCAGACAGAGTTGTCTTGAGTAGTTGATACATGTGTTTCTGCGTTTGTGGTTGCCAGGCCTTTTCATCTCCACAGTGGTGTTTGCTGGCTTGGATTTGCATAGGGATCAGTTCTGCTGTTTTCAATCACATGGCACCTTTCCTCATAAGTCCTTGTCCACTTCCAAATTCTCCTCCTCTATCTGCCTGTGCTCTAGCCCAGTCAGACGCTGGCCACCTAAGACAGCAAATGAGTCATTTAGATGTTTTTCATGACAGGGTGCAAAGAGGGTAATGACTTAGACATTACTTCTCAATATACCAGCTGTTGTTCCTCAAAAGTGCTGTCTCGGTAACTGCAACCCAAAAAGTAATAAACTGGGAAAGCCATGTGCAGCATCAGGTTCTGGTTTTCATAGCGTCTGTGGAGGAGTACAGTGAAAGTACGGCAAAAATTGTAGCTGAAAGTTTAATTTGCCTTGGTTTACTTTCAGTAAAGTGTGTATGTGCATTACACATCCCAGTGTGAACTTAAAAGTCCTGGTATGACCATAAAAAGAGTTGTTCTAGGCTACAATGTGTTTTTCCTGCAGCTTGTGTGAGAAAGGGGACCCTGTATATGTCTGAAGTCCGAACACTGACACTCTCTCTCATTTTTATCACTGTGCTCAGGAGGCAGGGATGCCGGTGTGATTCCTAAAGCATTTTAACTGATAACAATGGCTCCACACATGTAGATGAGCCTCCAGAGTAGTCCAGCTAATGCTATCAAATTTCTTCAAATAACAGCTGCTCTAACTTCCCTTAGCTTGCATACGCTTTGGCAGTGCTTTTCTACAAATATACTAGCGCTTAGAGAATATCCCAGATACCCAAACATTTTCTAATTAAGGTTAAATGTAATCTCTGCTGTAAGTACACATAACTCATTTTACGGGAATACGGTGTTAAATTTCCCTCTGTATGTTGCTTAGAAGACAAAATGATAAGCTTGCTTTTGCTTAGGGGGAAAAAAATAACAGCATCTCATCATGGTAACTTGGTCAGAGAGATGTAAGTTAGTTTCAGATGTAGCAGAATCTGATGTCAGCCTGGTAATTACTAGGCAGAGTCAATAATACCTCTCCTCAGTATAATTGCAAATCCAGTACAACCATGACCAGAGCTAAATTGCTTGAGAGCAATCAATAGAAATCTCCTGATTGCATTCCCTGGTGTACACATCAGATATAAAAAGGAAAACTGTCCATCCAAGCAAAAGGTCAGCTTCACAGATGAAAACTGCAGTATAAGGCTAGGAAGATGTCTGTCCACACAGAAGCCTCTTGGTTCACTCTGGCTAGAGGTGACAAGCCTGAATGAGAAGATGTATGTTTTGAAGGATAGCTATGCCTATGTGAATGGTAATTTGATGCAACTGGAGTGGAGCAATAGATTCATACAGCTGATGCTAAGTTCCTAATATTTGTTCCCTATGTGGTTTGTGGCTTTTAGTCAGACGAAATTTAGTCTGTTTCCTCAAACCAAATATTCTCATAACACGTGGCTCAAAGCTGTCTGAAGCACCCATCTTTGACTCAGATGTTTGTGTTCCCGTGACAGGCTGGACATCATTAGCTTTGCACGTGGAGTGGAACCTCTGGCTCAGCTTCCTTGGAGAGGAATGTAGTTCAAGTACACCAAAACCACTGTGAGGACCAAAGCAAAGCATGGTAAGTGGGGAAGCTCAAGGGAGTAATTTTGAAACCTCGCTGTTGTTTGAACAAAAATAATACTGCAGATGCAGCCAAAGATTTGCTCCAGAAAACTTAACTGTTGTTTTTGTAGGTGCTTAGGACCTTATCCTTCTGCTTTTTCCCTCCTCAATCACTTTTCCTTGTACACAAATCCCCAAATAAACCCATTGCCATTGGTGCCCTGTAATTCTAATCTCTTGAGTTTTTCCCGCAAGCATTAAATTAAGAGATATCTGATGATTTAGTAGAATACAAGATTAATTTTACTTACCAGTCTGCCAGAATCTCAGAGACACTGGATGGGTTTGGTGAAGATGTTGTGTCTGGGTTCTTTTTAAAAAGGAAGGAAGAAAAAAGAAAAGTCTTTTTCTGTATATGCTTCAGAAGTGGAATATAAGCTTTGAAAAGTGCTGAAGCGAAGACCCTTGAAAATTCAACAAGCATTTCTAGGTACCAGAGCTGCAAGAACCAAGCTACTTACCTAGGACGCTCAAAAAAACTGTGGAAAACAGGCACCTAATAGCCCCTGAATTCCTTTAAAGTATCTGTCCCAGTTGCTAAAGGGGCCAGAGGGATGGGTTGTTAATTTATTTTTTTAATATCTTTATTAATTTCTCCACTTATATTTTAGATCAGGTGAAGTGGCAACTGTTACGCATTCTGTGTGCTACTACATTTCCTTTTGGAGGTTCCTGTCGTAATGGATTAGCTTTCTAAACCGACTGGAGTTTTCTGAGAAATCTGCTTTAGCAAAAAATTATTAGTTTCCTCACTACATCAAATAATGCTGCCCACGTAGTATACAATGCAAAATAAACAAACCTGCCAAAGCTGTGGTGAGGGAAACTTCAAGAGTATTTTTGCTTAGGCTGTGCTGACAGAAAATGTTTTCTTTCCAGTGTAACTCTATCTTTCATTTGATGTGTCTTTTGTTACAAGTTTATGAGACAAATATTTTCAACAGGTGCCAGATCTAAAAATGTATTTAAGGTTTTTTTTAGAGGACTTCATAATTCTATAATGGGCAAAAAAGGTATTTACCCCATGAGAAAATGTTTGTAGAAGTCAGTATAAAATTCCATTAATCGCTCAGCAGAGAAAAAAGTGTGACAGGCATTGCATTTGCATTATGGTATGGATTAAAGTGCCGCAGTCAGAATAGCACAGAACGACTGTTAAATAGCTGGTAATTTCATCGTGTTGGAACCAAGTGTAGAACTACAATGCAGTTGCATTAGTACTGTAATGCTATGAACATTTTCAATTATCATGCTTAATCTTGCTAAGAAGCTAAAATGAACGCCATCAGTACCGTGTGGCAGGCACACAGCAGCCCGCTATTCTCTGGCGTTCTCTCCCTCCCCTTTTCCCTCATTGCTACAGTGAGGGGACTGTGTGGACTCCTGCCCACACCATTTCTAAATTGCTCAAGCAATTGTTTCCTGTAGATTAATTTGTAATTCAGAATCTCAAGAAGAAGGAAGCGTGAGCATGTTCGTCCCCCCAGGCCATCTACAGATCTGGAGTTTTAACGTAATCTAAAGCAGAGGCTGAGGAACTGACACAGGAGGAAAGGGAGGGAGGCAGCGGCGACGCTGGAGTGTTTCCTCAGCAAAGGTTTTCTTTGTGTGCCAAAAAAACATGCTTCACCCACTGCTTTACAGTTTCTTTGCTGTTTTCTCTCATGCAAGCAGGCTTACATAAAAAAGCGGGGGGATGTGGGGTGTGAATGTGAGTACACCGTGAACGTACACACGCGGGGCTGTGTTTCAAGGAGGCCTACATGTGACTGCCTTCTTTCTCTGCGCATGGTTGCCCCGGCGAAGATAGTTTCCTTACGTGGGTAAGTTAAAACAAACAAACAACCTCCGTCAACACCAACGCTGTTCTTCATCGTGCCTACACAGGGCAGTTGGAGCTGTGCTTTTAAGGTTATTCAGGCACGAAAAGCAGCAGATAGGCATATTTCAGGGAGAGTTAGAAAATACGTAGCTAGTGATCTGAACGATGATGACTTGTTAGTATTAAAAGCTGCTCCAGTGCTTACATACAACCTTGTTGTCTGAATAGCTTTTTCAAATAAGGCATTCCATAAGGAAAGAATTCCCCATCTTCACTTTCCTCTACCTTTTGGGGCTATTCATAATAATTAAATCACCTCTATCGATTTCTGTATACCTTCATTTCATTCTTCCTTGGTAGCGAAGTTTTCTGCTCACCTCGGGCAGATCAGTCCACAATAAAAGGAGGATAGGAATAGAATAGAAGAAACTAAAGGGACACAGAAGAACAAAGTGTTACAAAAAGGGAGTAGCTAATTTGGCTTTTTATAAGCCTCCCAGAAGACTTTCCAGAGAGGGGTCCCCAAAAGCTGGCACTGTTCTCTTCCACTTCACAGACTGAAGGGAAAGTCTCCAGCGACAATCAAAGAGAGGTCTGTGTATGTGATTACGATGAGCCTTTAACACAGCAGACAAGTCATAAACGTTAGACCAAAAAGCTTTTGCGAAGCCTGTGTGCTTTTACCTGTTTTCTCAGCCAGCTGCTACCAGTCATTTTTAACCAGAATATTCCAGGGTTTTTCTACATTACAGGTCTTTTCATCTCTGCTTCTAAATGGGAAGTTACGCTCCCTGACGGCAAGTGTAACTTCAGGTCTCTGCCTCAAGGTTACCCCTTCCGTTGTGCTGCCAAAGAACATCCTTTTAGGGCAGATTGCCCTCAGCACACTGGAAAAATCATGCCTTGGGAAAAGGCAAAAGGCAGGAAATCAAGTTGTCCTCCATCATTTCACCTGTGGGTTCTTATGCTTCAGCCTAGAGTGTCCGTAACTGAGTGGAGAGAGCATAATCTCCTGAAAACTCCCAAAAGCTGATTAAAGAGGAGAGAGGGACATTTAGAAAAGAAACATCTGTAACATTATCCCAGGAACTCCAGCCAAATTTTTCTTTCCTTATATTTTGGCAAGGATTGGTGTTGATTTTTTGATTGCTCAATAAATTTATTTTCATTAGAAACTTAAGGGAGTATTGTTAAATAAATGTTTAATATTACGGTGGACTCTGGAGTGTGCTTGTTTCACAGAGGTGTTAAATTCCCAGCCACTCTATTGCAGTGCAGCAAGGGGATGAGGAGCTTATCTGTTCTCTGCCCAAGGCATATTAACTCCTGTCAAAATCTCTTTGCTCAGACAACAATGTTAGAGCTCACCCTATAACCATAAGGCAAGGGAGGACAGCATGAAACAAATGGGCATCAGAATAGGAGGGGTTTCCAGGTGCTGTACAGCAAAGGAGAAATGCTTCCTGGGCACAACAACCAAGAACTGCCTTGTGCTTCCCTTACCAATTTGCCATGGCGCAACGGTACAGGAAGCACCCGAAATCCTGTCTTTGACATCTGTAATGGGGATCGTACTGGTCATAAAGAAAATTTATCTATGTCAAGAGGACACTGAAATTGCCCCGAGCACCTCCTGATGCCTGAGCAGAGCTGGATGTTTGATAAGGAGGGTCAGGAACCTGGAAAAAGAGACGTGCTAGAATCAGGCATTGCCGCTTGACTGAAGTTTGGCCATTGGCTTTATTAAGGTGGAAAAGGAAATATCATTTGGGAGTGAGAGAATCTGGGACCCTTTTATTTTATTTTTACTGTTTATCATGGATCTGTTTTCCAATTACAGATATTTGAGGCTTCCAAGATATAACTGGTATTCACTCTAACGGCAAGACTAGAAGGCGTAGCCATGTCTATGTCTTCAGTTGTAGCAGTTTAATTTGTTTGCCAAGGAAATGGAAGGACTTATGGAAGTACTCTATGTCCCCCTCCCATCTATTCTCTTAACCTCTAAATGTCTCAACTAATCCAGTTCAATTTGATAAGTCAGAAGGCTCTTTCATGTTCCTGTAAAACGTATGTACCATCCGAGTGTTAGCTCAAGCATGCTAGTAATCTAACAGAGTCAAAGCAGGTGTAGTTCAAACATGAGATTTTTGTGTTGAGGTTAAACTTAATATGGCGACCTTGTGAAAACATTGCTGTTTTCTGTTGTTTGTAGTGTGCACGCCATGTGTGCAGATGATGCTCTAGTGCTGTCCTTCAGAAAGGGACTGCTGGTGTGCACTCCCGACTTGAGTGGCACTGTTCACTGGTGCAGCTGACCAGGCCTTTCAGGCTGGATCGGAGACCTCCTTCCTGTTTGGTACATTGGAACCTTAGCTGGTTTGGATTGCAACACAATTGAATAGGGAAGAAAAAAAGCAGTAGCTACAGCTGTTCAGTGCCAAGCCAAGTTTCCAGCTGTATGTACAATCTCCTCTTAATACCCTTGGAGCTTTCCAGGGCAGCTTTTCACATTATCCGATGAGCTTTTAGAGGAAGGGCTCTGATACAGAAACCCTGCTCTTTGAGCAAAATGGCAGCTGTGTGAGGACCTTGAAAAATTTGGACCTTCCTTTATGACATCTGTACTCCATGGGCCAAAAGAATTTAGCAGCAGGAAGCCTACATTTATGCCTAAGGGACCTGAAAAATGTTATGTGGAGCCAAGTATTGCACTGTCAAATGGCTTTTCTTTGTGTTTTACTGTCCGTAAATCTATATTAGAGACCTCATTTAAAGGAAAAAAAAAATTAGACTTCTTCTAAAGTTATCCACTGCCTTGAAATTCAAAATGACCCTATTTTTCCATTGAGATTTTTTAAATGCTTGCTGAGATTGCTCAATATCTGAACACAAGACTGGTTTTGATTCATACACTTTACCATACAATTTGCTTTTTCTCTTTATGCTTTCCCTTAATTTTTTTTCTGTTTGGCGACTCCTTGCATTCTAACTTCAAGAACCCTTCATGGGCTTGTTGTTGAAAGCATTCAACTCCCTCTGCTCAGCATGTTCTCTCCATTTTACCTGCCCTATAGTCCTGTTTATTGTTGTTTTACATTGCTGTTATATGGTTCTTAGATTTTTCAGCTGTACTGGATCTTTGAAAGCTGGCAGGATGAATTGCTTGGTTTCCAGTCTTTAATGTTTATCTCCCCTTGGATCTCACCATCTGTTCCTATTTGGCACTGCAGGTAAATGTTTTTTTTCAACTTCCTTTCATTTGCCCTGTTTCCTGCAGATATTTAGCTTGTCTGTTTCCTCTTTTTCTCTCTAGACATCATCACAAAGGATTTGGTGGCATTTACTGAGTCTGATGAATCTGCTTGAAATTTCTGCACTGGATTGTGTGTTGCAAAGTTTGTTTAATGAGGAGGAGGTAGAGATTTTTCTTTTGTTGGGGACTAATGCATCCTAATGGAGTTTGATGCAATGGCATTGACAAAGTTAGGGCTGTTTTCCTTTCATTCAAGTATATGACTCCTAACTTTCCATTTGCCTGTATTTCTCAATGCTGCAACTTTGAACATATCAGCAAGCCACTTGCCTGTTTTTTGGGGGAATTAACATCTGTTTTGTAAGAGTTCAGTCCCAGTACAGTCACAGCTTCCAGAGACAACCCAGCACTTGAGACCTGTAGTCGTGCAATGGAGTCTTGAACTTCAAAGATGGTGCACTTTGGTTTTTCAACTTCTGTCATTTATGGTCAATCTTAGAGTGACCGAAATCTTTCACTGTCTTTACCTTCTGGACTGCAAAGTCTTAAAGGGAGGGTCTCTGTTGATCTGTTACACCTTTCTGCATACTGTTGAAGACAAAGGAAACAAGGATGAAACAAGGAATGTGGAAAGGAGAAGGCATTTGTTTTTCTCATACTTATTACCGATAGTAGGAAGCCCAGCTTTGAAAAGCTGCCTTCAATTTTGAAAGTGCTCTACTGGTACCCTAGATAATTGTATTTCTCTTTTACAGCTTTTTCTCAGAGTATCTTTCATTATTTTTTAAAGTTGACATGGAAGTCAAATGGGATCAGCTTGTGGTGTATGCCTTAACAAGTTAGTGGAGGACAGTTAAGGATCTATCTCATGAAAGGATTAATCTGAAAGAATACCCACCTGCTGTTCCCTTTTGTCATTCATCAGCTGTCCTCAGATTCTCTTCTCAGTGAGACCTATGAAATAATTTGCCAGTTGTTGCAGTCTGTCAACTACGCCTGTTAACTAAAAGTCTTTTCCATACAACAGCTGTCCCTCTGTGGCTTGTGTGTTGGTTGTCGGTCCCCTTCCAAAACCAGAACCCACAGCCATTTGACGTTCTTCTTGGAAGTGCTTGTAAGGAGCCCAAGACCCAAACTGACACCAAGGCCAGTCTGGAAGTCAGGGCCCTTCCTGCAGCCATCTCTAGGATTTTCAATCATTTCATCTAGTTCGTTAGGTCAGAGTGATGCTGAACAGTCAAAGTAGATCTTGTGTAATGGTTGGTAATGTTTTATCTGCTGTATGGCTAAACAGAGGATTTTGATTTTCAGCTCTGTCAGCCAAGCCTGTTTCCCCAACTACTGAAAATTAATTTTTAAACTATGCTAGAAGGGCTTTTACAATGATCTTTTCCTTCTTTTCCAGCAACTCTTGGCTGCTTGTATAACTACGTGAAGGACCATGAGATCCTTTCAACAGCTTAGCAAGAGGTGCATTCGTTCTGACTAAAGCCAAAGAAGCTATACTAGATGTTACAGCAGTGTCTGGACTATTGAAACAGATGGTATTTAAATGATGAAAGACTCCTTAGATATTGTGGTCCATAACCATTTTGGTTTCCCAGGTAATGATAATTTCCTGATAATTGCTGATTTAAACAATTTTGCAAGCAGCTACGTGCTATCCTAGTATGAGAAGACTAGTAGATAATTTCTGGTCTTTAGACTGAATAATGCTTTTAAATTTTTATCCATTTGAGTGATCCTTAGATTCTAGACCATGCCCAAAAAATATTCATCAAAGCACTTAGGGCTTCATTATTTGAAAAAAAAAAACCAAACAAAAAACCAAACATGTTTCTGGACCTCAGCTTTGCCTGTTTGACTCCAAAAATCTTGTGTGCTTTTATTTCCTCCAGTTTAGATTAATGGTTCTGCTTGTTGATTTACCTAGTAATATGTTTTACTACACTTCAAGCTCTGTGTGAAATTCTACTGTCAGAGTGCAAAAAAGGAGAGTGACACCAACTCAATCCTTGTTTAAGACTTGTTGCTCATGCAACAAAAGATAGATTTCAAGACCCTTCTATCATCAAGTCCTGGAATACATTTCTGACTTGGATCTTGGTATTGCATGAGACGTGTTTTACATATTGATGTACTGGGTGACAGAAATGAAAACAACCACCTAAATCACTGTGTTTCTCATTATTAAACTATCCATGGGGAGCCCCTTGCTCTCTTGAGTGGGTTATGCACTCATGCATCACAGCATGGGCAGAGGGGAGGAAGAGCAGCATACACGAGGCACTCTGTTTCACCACTCAAAACCACACATGCTGTTGTTCAGGCTTATTTGAGTTCACTTTAAATCTCAGTTCTTGACTTAACGCTAAAACAAAACCAGAACCACCACACAGTATCTCTGAATTTACTATATCACTCGAAAACATTGCTCCTAGCTAAATCAGGTTAAACCCTTGATGAAAAGGCATAGCCAGACATGCTGGTTGTGCTGCAGCTGGTTGGGTTAGGAGATGAGTGACTCCATTTGCACATTCCCAGCTGGTTCAGATTTTCTGGCTTTACTGCTTTGTAACTGCTGAGAATAACCTGTGCTAACTTGCATACATTTTAGGTTTTTTGTTTTATTATAACACTTCTTTTCACAGAAACTGGTGAAGACGTCACTGCTTATACAGTTGTGCTGGCATCGCTGAGGGAGTGGGAGCAAGACAGAGGAAGGGGTGAGCAGATGAGGACAGTGACCTCTTAATCAAGTTAAGCTGTAGCCACAGCACATCTGACTGTGCCCTGAACAATTTTAATTAAAAAAAATACAAACATTGACATGGGGATGGCCATGAGCCAGGGATGAAATTCTGGCCATGCTGAGCATGCAACTGGGAGGAATTTCCCCGGTCGATGAATCCCATCCCATGCTTTTCCAGGAAAACATTCTTGAACTGATCATAGTCCACATTAAAGTTTATTTGGTCTGTTGACCTACTAGTCTCGAAAGCCAAACATCCCATAGATGTCTTTGGGGATCAGATTTCATTTTAAGTGATAGTTCAACAGACCCATAAACATTCACAGAAAGTTTCTGACTAACCCTTCAAACCTGTGCCTTCCCCACCACACACCCTTATGACATTCCTGTAGCTGTTAAAAGACACGTCTGCTCACAGTGCTACCCTCCATTTTGTAGGGAAGAAGCAGAATGTCTCTAGAAGTTGCTCTAAGAGGGTTTTCTGCACATTAAACGTGTTCTGCCCAACAACTGGGCAGGTTTTGTGGTTGAAGTCTCCATTTCCCAGAAGGTAGGTAGTGGCAGGGAAAAATACCTTGTTCCTTTTCTTACAAAGACCTTGCCTTCACCCAGGCTGTGTGCATGTTTTTTCCCAAGCTAAAAGGCAAAACCAAGAGCATTAGAGGGTGAGGCACTAACCTAGCTTACATTATTGTAAATTTTTGCCATTGGCCCCGTGCTAGTGAGGGTATTTTCTTGTCCTTGCTCTGTAGTCTTCTGATTTGTTTCTCAGCCAGCTCATACCTCCCAGTTGTGCTCATTTCCCTTCCAGTCCTGGAGAAAACTTGTGAAATGGGCTCTGCCCTTTGCTTTCCTAAAATCACACATCTATGTGTTCCAGCTTTCCTTTCAACAGCGGATTTTTTGTTTGTTTCCTGATTTTGTGCTTTCTGTATATTTCTGAGAAGCAGTGGAAAGGAAGACAAGCAAACGAGACCACTTGCCTGTCTGGCAAGGGAAATGGCATGATTTAAAAGTGGTTGAGCTAAAGAAATACTAAAAGCTCCAGGAAAATTCTAACATTTGTTCGGATGTTGTTGTTTATTTTTGGAGCTGTGGAATATCCATGATTTTCAGTGTTTTGACCTTTACTTTGAAGAATGTCATAATTGTGCCAGCAAACTCAGCTGTCAATATTTTCATTTCACACCTCTTTATAGAAGTTCATAACTGACCTATAAAATTACACATACTGAGCATATGTGGTCTCAGGCAGGAAAAGATTTAATAAATAAATACATAAATAGAAATGTGTCTGTTTAAAAGTTATAAAGCCACAAAAAAAAATGAAATTGGTGATTTCAAATACATTTTACAGTCCTGTAACTCAAAAGCAAACCAGTCAGGTTTTTTTCTTCTTTTAAAATCAAAATGATTAACCTCTTAGTCTTTAATGTGGATTGATGCAGTGCCTGTGGCCATTATGGCAAATAACCACATTATTGCATTTAGGAAATTAGCTACTGTGTGCTTGTGGTAATTTTGTCTCCATGAAAATAGCTCACAAATTTTAAGCAGGCAGACTTATTACAGGAGTCAGTTCTGCTTTTAGATACACACCATCTTTGTTCATTCATGTAGCTTCATCAGGCTGTATTTGAAAGGATCTTTGTCAGCCAGCTTTAATATGAGGAGTTTTCCTGCTGAAAGGGTGGGGAAGGGAGGAGGGAAGGGGTCTATCTTTCAGAATGCTCTATGTTTTAGGGGGAAAACAGGTCACTATTTAAAATTTTCCCAATGTTTCTCATTTCATGATTTATATCTATGTTTAACTAATAAATGGTAATAGATCTGAAAAAGTTGTTATGGCACTATGATTTCCAAACTAGTATTTGTGGGGTAAAAGTGTTGCTGTGTAAAAGTGATGATAAAATTCATAGGAGCTTTAATCTTCAACTCCCCACCTAGCCTCCTTTCATAAAATACTGCGACCACCCAGCTACCTTGTGCTTCTGAAAATTTGTCATTAAATTCTTTGGTTTTTAGTGAAACACACATCCTTATTATGTTTTCTCCCACACCTAAGTTTAGTTTAGCACAGTGCTGTATGGCAAATACTCAATTCTGTAAGAGGGCAGAGGATCAGTGGGGTACATGGCAGACTGGTGAGAAGATTTTATGCCATGGTGATAGTGTGGGTGGTAAAATCTTCCCCACCTTTTCTATTCACTAAACATCAAACTGATGTGAAAAGGGAGAAAAGCAGCATGTGTCCTTTAGGCAAACGCAGTGAGAGATAGGAGTTTTCTTCCAAAGAAAATGAGAGAAGGAACCTCTCCCACGTTTTGATGAGAAATTGCTCTCAACAGACAATTCAAGGTCTTGTTGTGTTGGTTTAGGCAATGATTCTCCAGAATACCTCTCACAGTGGCACACTGTTGAGCCATCAGTCTTAGCAGTAAGAGTGACAGCACAGGTCAGTCTCGTGCTGGCCTTTCGGTGCTCCGCTCACACAGGCAGCCCTCAGCAGGGTTAAACAGCAGTGGTGTAATCTCTACCACATCCATCTTGCTTCCACTTAGGGAGCTATGAATTGAGCAGGTAAAAGTTTATTTTAAAAATTGATTTTAGGGGCAGGGGGGAGAGAATGGGGGAGGGAGGCAACAGGGGAAAAGTGGCATTGGCCCAGCCTTAAAGATTTCTGAATGCCCTAATGTTTCAGTTAGCGCTGAAATCCTAAACCCTACTGTGACTTGCCTGGTTTTGCATTTCAGTGAAAAGAGTTCACATAGTTCAAGTCCTAAGGTTACATTAATAAGCCAATATGTTGAAAATATAAAGGCGTAGTGTCTCTAAATAAGCTATAGTAATTTTGTGCTTGGAATACATGACTTTTTGGAGCCATGAAAAACCTATGAGGGTCTTTCATAACGAAGTCTTTTCAGTTCAGTGTTTTAACGATTAACTAATTGATCCCTTTAAAATCATGTTAATTCTCTTACAGATGTAAATTAGCACACCTTTTGTCTAGATCTTTACAGGATACGCTAATAAATCTCAAGAAAATAATGAGCAGAGATGTCATGGAAACCAGCCTGGAAAAATATTCTTTATCTCACAACTTATTTTGCAGTACTAGGTAAATATTTGATAACTGAAAGAAAATGTTAGGTTTTCCAGCATTCCCTTACCTCAATTAGAGTGCAAAAAATAACCCCTTTCTTTAACAGGTAGAGGTTTCTTTCTTCAATTTTACACTGTACCATAATATGAAATGAAGGCTAATATCAGCCTTTGGATTAGAGTTGTCCACACCTGCAATAACAAAATGCAGTGAAACTGATCTGATTTCAGATTTGCTCTCAGTTTTTGTTGAATTTGCTGATTTTAGTAAGAAATGTGCAAAACTGGGCAAGTATGAGGCATATTCTTCACAGGCACCGCGTTCTGAAGTGCCTAGGGTATCTAGGAGCTGGTGATTGTGCCTGAGAACCTAGCAGCTGGTTTTGGAGTTTCACTGGTACTAAACAGAGAAAGGAGTCTGGTAAAAGATGTAAACATTTCTATCAGTCCTCTAAGAACTACGATTGGTTTCCCTGATTTGGAAAGGAGTCCTCCAGAATGGCAATCAGATGGTAAGGATTTCCTTACAGACTCCATATTCCAGAAGACTACAAAATCTACTGCCACACTATCACATTGGCAGAGGCCAATGGGATGAGGTTCAATGTGGCAAAGTGCTGGGTCTTGCGCTTGGGTCACAACAACCCCAGGCAGCGCTACAGGCTTGGGGCAGGGTAATTGGAAAGCTGTGTAGAGGAAAAGGACCTGGGGGTGTTGGTTGACGCTTGCCTGGACATGAGTCAGCAGTGTGCCAAGGTGGCCAAGAAGGCCAACGGCATCCTGGCCTGTATCAGGAATAGCGTAGCCATCAGGAGCAGGGAGATGATTGTCCCCCTGTACTCAGCCCTGGTGAGGCCGCACCTCGAGTGCTGTGTCCAGTTTTGGGCCCCTCACCACAAGAAAGACATCGAGGCCCTGGAGCGTGTCCAGAGAAGGGCAACGAAGCTGGTGAAGGGTCTGGAGCACAAGGCTTATGAGGAGCGGCTGAAGGAACTGGGCCTGTTTAGTCTGGAGAAGAGGAGGCTGAGGGGAGACCTTATTGCCCTCTACAACTACGTGAAAGGAAGTTGTGGTGAGCTGGGGGTTGGCCTCTTCTCGCAGATAACTAGTGACAGGACAAGGGGAAATGGCTGCAAGTTGCACCAGGGGAGGTTCAGGTTGGAGATGAGGAGAAATTTCTTCTCAGAACGGGTGTTCGGGCATTGGAACGGGTTGCCCAGGGAGGTGGTGGAGTCCCTAAGTACCACGTCTAACCTTTCCTTAAACACCCACAGGGACGGTGACTCCCCCACCTCCCTGGGCAACCTGCTCCAATGCCCGACCACCCTTTCCGAGAAGAAATTTCTCCTAATCTCCAACCTGAACCTCCCCTGGCACAACTGTCATATATAAAGAAAAGAAAATCCTGTTCTTTCCAAAGCTTGAGTCTAGTACTCAGGGTAGGGGACATATATCTGAGTGCTGCTGAAACAGGGCTTTACTAAAATAGTGGAAGCGCAATACTGCGAAAGTTAGGAGACTTAGTCGTCAAGGACAGGTGTATATGTCACTCAGATCAACCTATTAAGCAATGTACTTGAAATTTGGTAGGTGATGCTTCAGTGCATTGAATTAGGGTTGGGGTTTTTTTAATAATAAATATTTGATGAATTATCTACTCAGAAGACTGAATACAAAACATGGGAACTATTGTTTGTTTAACATTAACTTAATCTCAGTGTTGTGTTTGGGAAGGAGGGAAAGGGGCAAGGACATTGAATTTTTACTTCCTATTTCTAGCTTTTTTCTTATATCAAATTTTTTTGTGAACAGTATGGTCTCTCCCTGTGTAGTCTGCTGTCCTTAATAGAGTAAATATTTGAACACAATAAAAACCTGAAACTTCTGTGTCTCATGAACATACCTCATCACTATCTCATTTATTGTTGGTTTTGCATGCAACTTCCTTCTTTTCTTCTATTGTTCACAGTTATCATCATGTATCCCTAGATATTCAGCTCTCTTGTCTTCCCATAAATCAGAGGAGCATAAAGCAAATATTTTTGTAACACTAAGGTAGCCTTAGAACTGACTTGTTTTTTGAAAAATGAGCAATACCAGAAGTTATGAAGTGCAAAGAAAATATACATAGAAACTAAAGAAGGGCAGTAGTATTTCTGCCCTTGCAAGCAGGAATAGTGCAAAGGTGGACTTCACCAAAGAACACCAGTGTGTGTGAAGGAAAAAAAAAATCTTCCAAAACTCTTCCTATTAAAATCCCATCCACTACCACCCATCTCATGGGAAGAAGTCAGGTCTGGTGGAAAAAAAACACAAACACAAAAACAAACTAACAAAAAAAAAACCCACTTAACAAAATCTCCAATAAAATTTCAGGGTTTTGAGTCTTTTTGTGTGTGTATGTTGTGAAGTGTGCTGCCTGAGAAAACAGGTATTCTGTCCAGGTCAGGAGAGAAGAAAATGTTCTTTCCCCCAACATATTGTTCTCTTAATGTTGTGGTTTTGCTACTCTATGCAGAATACTTTACCTAACTTTCATGTTAAGGATCTGATTCAAAACAGATTCCCTGAAGAGAATATGCAATTATAATGCTAAGCTAAGAATCGGAAAATGGAAACAATCAGTTTTAAGGACTCCATTGTATCTGTAGGATTTAAATACAATTGAAAATGTTGTCAGTTTTTACATGCAAGTAGCAAGAGACAAAAGAAACAAAGATAAAGTGATGTACTAAGTGGGAGAAGTCTTTAGGGACATTAAGCCAACTCAGAACAATATGGAAGTAATCAAAAGTCAGTCAACAGACCAAATAAGACTTCATAAAAGAAAAGTACAGACTAAAGCTGAAGCACCTTAAGGAAGGCTGGATGATGGTAGATGCAGTGTGTTTACATAAGAGCTAAAAGATTACAAAACAAGATATGAAATAATTAATGTTCATTAAATCTCAAAAGGTTTGGAGTTTTGTTTTAGTTAGAATAAGCATCAAGAATTTTGGCTGCTTACCCAGATCTTCTCCATGGCTTCAAGAAGTTGACAAAGACAACTAGAAAACTACACACAAGAAGAATGTACTCAGAAATCTCTGCACTTTTTTTCTTTCAAATGTTCCCTCCCCTCTGTTCTGGCATATTTCTTAATGCTTCCCAGCGGTATGCAGGAATTGATAATGACCTTAACAGTTCTTTAAACACCTTGAATCCCAGGTAGCACTTGAGTTACAAATTATAATTTACATGCACATGTTCTTCTTCCAGGATAAGTAGCTCCATTTTTTAAAACTTCTAGTTAGGGAAGCGTGTGTGTCATTACCAAATGTGTGTGTGTGGCTTTGTATATATTATATATATGTGTGTATACACATATACATATGCACAGAATGTGGAGACATAATGTTGAGGAAAAATAAAACATTCAAATTTTAGTATGATACTTTCTTCAAAGACTACAGTGAATGAGGGGACAGGATAGATCCAAATAATAACAGTTGGCATCTATCGTTATAGATATATAGATTTAAAATGCTTCATTAGTTGTCAGAAGACAAAAATGCAACAAATAGTTGTAAACAGAGCAGCACAGAGGGGAAAAAAACCCGATACGTATTAAGTTGGCATCAAGTGGCACACAGGTGTTACATTTAAGGCCCTGGCATACTAGCTGTCCTGTTAAATGTGCGATTAGGATCTTAGAGGCTGAACCTAGGCATCATTGTGATCAGGATTCCTGAGTTCCCAACCGTTCTCACAACCTCACAGCACCTTTTGGGGATGTGCCCAGAAATCTCCCAGTTTTCCTTTGCCTGCGTTTCCTGGTCTTATGTGTTGCAGAACCAAGACACGGATTCAGACACAGAAATTTGTTCTTTGTTGCTTACAGTGACACAGCTGAATTTGGAGCAGCAGCAGCACTGCTTCCAGGGCTAAAAGGAGCCAGCAGGAATCTGAGAGTGCAAAGGCTGTGTCTCTACCTTTTTGGTAGTAAGTGGACTTGAAGATGCCAAAGGACTTTTATCCACTCCTCTCTCCCTAGTGTTTTCCANAACCCCTTTCTGGGATAGAGGCATAGGTCACTAAATCTTCTCCAGATGTAGCTGTATTTCTGCACTTTACACTATCTCTGCATTTTACTATGTGGAATGTGGACTATTTCTTTACCTCCAGTACAGCTATACCTACTTCAGATAACACCGGACCTTCCCACTGTCTCTACTTGATTTTTCCACTAACATGCTTTCCAAAGCTTGTAGCTGATTCTACTTACTACTATGCAAGAAAATCTTTTAAGGTTCTTTCTAATAAAAGTGTTTATGTATATGACAAAATTTGTGTAGTTTGATAGCTTATCAACTATCTAATTTCTTTTTACAGATAAACGGTATTTACTTAATATTGTTAAAATTGCTAGAAATGTATTTCCCAATCCATCACTGACTATATTGCACTGCTGTACTCAGTGTGTCGACAGACTGATGCACCACTAAGGGCAACTTTCACACCGCTGGCTGAGGTTTGCACTCCAGGTCCCATGTCAGAACACGTTGATATGCATTGGCTTTCCAAACTGCTAATGAAGAGAGGAAAGCATGTTATTTTGAGGGTGGCTCAAACCAGGAGTTTACACCAAGTGCTCTGGATTACTCTGTGGAGTAATACCTCTCTACTGCTGATGATTGTGTAAGACGTCTATGGAGACTAGCATCCTAAACTCAGTACCTAAAATCAGCCAGTGTAAATGTCCCTCTTAACGCTATTTCAGCTACCAAAAGTGTGCTGTGAAGTACGTAGAGCAACTGCAAACACAGAGTATCTTTACAGCCTCCCACAGTACTTCGTATCAGCAGTGAGACTGACAACTTCCCGTTAGAAGAGGAACCACACTGAAAGCATCTTCTGTAAAGTCTGATCCCCCTCTTAAGGAAATGTCTTAAACTGAAAAGAGATGAGCACTGGTAAGAGGGAAAGTACAGGCAGCAGACACAAAACCACTAACTGTTTCCATGAGCAGGAAAATGACCTAAGCTTCAAAGTAAGGCTGTGCTTCAAGCCGGCACATATTTCCATAGCTGTTGCCAGATATCAATTCTAGGAATCTGTAAACAGCAAAGACCACATCCTAGTTTTGGCTTTGCTAAACAACCCTTTCCATGAGGTCTTTAAAGGACTAGGAAGGAATTCAAGACGTTTCAAGGGATTATAGTATGCGAGTATATTCTCAAAGTGTTTATGAAGCAGCAAAAGCTACAAATTTAAGGACACCAGTTAAAGCAGAGTTTCAAAATGAAAGAGGGCATACAGTCAGTTGTAGCCAATTTTAAGTTATTTTTGGTGTGAGTTCTACTTGATTATACTCCTGGATTTGCTCATGTTACAAAACATGTGTTCCAGATTTTGCATGTCTGTGTTACCGGAGGCTTAAAACCTATTCAGCAACCAGACACATTGCAGAGAAAAAGTCACCGTCTATAGGTAGGAAATGTATTCATATTCTTTAATGTGTGACCCCATCCACCACCTCTATTCATTTGTATTTTCTACAACTGAGTATTTTAGCCACCAACTGCAAATTTTCATTGTGAATAACTCTAATTGTACTTTATTCTACTTCTAATAACACAGTTTGAGTCAAAATCAGTGACATCTGTTGAGGGGGGATCACAGGTCTACTTACTATCTCCACCGTGTGTCTTGTACAGTTGGCAGGTTTGTTGTTAGTCTCTTGGAAAAAAAAAAAGCACAAGAAATTAAAGAGGTCAGGAGTTGCAAGTTGGTGAGATATAAAGTAGACAGCTCGACTCTGAGACGAATTTAACAGTTGTGAAACAGCTGTGCTCCTGAAAAGTCCTGAGGTCTGAAGAGACATGGGATCCGTCCAAATAGTCTTTATGTCGTGCTTTACCTAATAGACACTAAGGGGGCTCATTCAGTTTGGGAACATTTCATGTGAAGTAGCCTTGTGAATTGCATTGTCTGTGGCTGCAGCACAGCTGCACAGTGGTAGGATGTCTCCAGGTTTCAGAGCCTTTTTGCCAAATTGTATGATACTCAAGCATCAATTCTGTGAATCACTGGGGACTGGCTGAAGGGTAAGGGCATTTCATTTCTCACTGTCACACACTTGAAAAGCCAGAACTGGCCCTAAGAGTGTTCCAGTGACACAAAAAGTAATCACCACAGCAAAAGGCTGATTTTGACTATTTACTGAAATAAACAGAATTTGGGAACAAAACCAAAAGTACACTGTGTAATTCAAACAAAACTGCAACAAAATGTATGTAACTAATTTATAAACTACATAACAAAGAGCTGCATTCTATTCTTTCTATTCTCATTTCTTTTCACTATTTTTTGCATGTAAATAGTCATAAAATATTCAGCAACAACCTCATTATTTTTAACTAGAGTGTACAATGGAAACAGATGAGAAGTAAAGAGTTTTCTGTCAGAATCTATCGTCCTGTCTTCAAAAGTGGTGCATACTGCCTTCATGATTGAGAGCTGATTTTGCTTTTCAGGATCAGTGTGAATAATACCTGACAATAATTGCCCATAATATCCAGACCCAAATCACTAAGACTTGCCTGCACAGCCTCCTATTTTTTTTTACCCCTCCGTACTGTCTGTATTGTACTGATTTGGCTGATATTTTTAAAATTGTATGATTGATTTAACACTCCGTTCCAAGGAATGCAGAAAAGACCCCCATTGTTCAATGGCTGTTTCTGAGGTTTGCTCAGTTTAGCCTGTTAAGGACAGGTGTTAACTTTTATTACACCCTGGAGAAGAACTGAATTTCCATTTGTTGCATTTCTTCCAGTCTTGAAAATTGGGAAGGAAGCTACACGAACATAATTTCACCGGCTCTTTTGTACACAAGAAATCCAATCATGCAAACACTTAAACACATGCTTGGGTTTATACACATGAACAGTCCTATTAAAGTAATCTATTACTATTTTAAAAGAGAAATGAGCATTTTAAAAAGTCTGCATTTAGAATTCTCTAAAATCAATGCTACTGCTATATTTCATAAGTATAATTTAATGAATACAGAATTTACGCTTAGGTTTTAATTACAGGCTTGCCATTGAAAGAGTCTGAGAGAAGAGTGTATAAAGCTATGCCAGTGATCTGAAAATCATAGTAAACTCAGTATGTTCCTTGATATGGAGAAAATTTTCACCACATTGTCTATAATTTTGCATGAAACCTGCAGTGCACTACAGCATCTAAGTAAAATGAAAGAAGGTAAAGATTTTCAACTGCTTTTAGAAAACTGGTGACTTTGTACGTGTTCGCTAAGGTAAATAAAAAGAAAATATAATCTCTCTGAAAGATTTCTGAGATAAGCAGCCAACTCCTCTTTCAGCAATCATAAAAAGAGTATGAAATTAAATCTGAAATATAACTGAAGCCCAAGAAGAAATTTAAAACATAATAAAGAATGTGAAAATGCTACTGTAAAGGCAAGGGGACTGTATGACAGAAAAATATGTGTGACTAGACTATCCTCAGTCAGAAAGTCTTGATGCAATAACATCCATAAATCCAAATCCAAGTGCATAAATAACTGCCAAACACTCTAACAAAGAAAGGATCACGATAACAAGGATGGATGTTGGTAGCATACGCTGGGAACTCCAAATCAGGTTAGGAAACACATTCCAATATTGAATCCGTGAAAAAGCCACCAAAGTGAACTAGGCGGTGTAGTAATCAGTGATATATCTTCAAAGTCTATGAACAGTACTTGAGGTTTGTTTATATACTTGTACCCCGGAAGCTGATATTTAAACAGAGTGGTTGTGCCCAGCTGGAGTGGATGATGCAGGGTGTTTTAACAGTTACATTTCTGGTCCTATAGCAAGAAGGCTTATAACTGTAAATTAGTGCAGAAAAGAAAGCTTCATTCATTGTCTTTTGGGGGACCTATGAACCTGTGTCTTTGGGCAAAACTTTTAATTGCTTACGGACTTGTTTTTTAACTGTTGATAACTACTTCTCAAATGTTAGTATAAGATGGAATTAGACAAGTGGTCATAGTAGGTGGTGATTCAGGGTATTTTAGAAAAATATTTCTGTAGTAATTACATACATCATTTGAAGAGTCTCAAAATGATACTGCTTTCTGTTTAAAAAAAAAAAAGTATTCCTGCCATAACAGCATCTTTATAGAATGTAGGTGGAATGAGTGGTTCCCAGAGCATTGGCAAAACAGCTGTTGTCCCAAAAGTGAGGTTGTTTACCCGATATGCAGTATGCCAATATACACACAGAGCAGAGATATTTTATTTATTTTATTAAATGTATTTATTTTATATAGGATTTGGGGGTGCTGATTCATGAGAAGCTGAATATGAGCCATCAGTGCATTCTAGTAGTCCAGAAAGCCAACCATGTCCTCGGTCACCAGGTCGAGGGAGGTGATTTTTCCCATTCTACTCCACTATTGTGAGACCCCACCTGCAGTACTGCATCCAGTTCTGGGTCCCCAGTACAGGAAAGACACGGAGCTGCTGGAGCAAGTCCAAAAGAGGGCCACAAAGCTGATCAGAGGACTGGAGCAACTCTCCTGTGCGGACAGGCTGAGGGAGTTGGTGTTGTTCAGCCTGGAGAAGAGAAGGCTCTGGGGAGACCTCATTGTGGCATTCCAGTTCCTAAAGGGGCTACAGGAAAGCTGGTGAGGAGCTACTTGTCAGGAATTGTACTGACAGGACAAGGGGTAGTGGGTTTAAGGTGAAGGAAGGTGGATTTAAGATGAAGGAAGGTAGATTTAGATTAGACGTTAGGAAGAAATTCTTTACTGTGAAGGTGCTGAGGCACTGAAACAGGTTGCCCAAAGAAATTGTGGCTGCCTCCTCCCTCGAAGAGTTCAAGGCCAGGTTGGATGGGGCTTTGGGCAGTGTGATCTAGTGGAGTGTGTCCCTGCCCACGGCAGGGGGGGTTGGAACTAGATGATCTTTAAGGTCCCTTCCAACCCACACCATTCAATGGTTCTGTCCCAGTTTCAGCTGAGAGAGAGGTAGTTTTCTTCATAGTAGCTGGTATGGGGCTGTGTTTGGGGTTTGTGCTGGAAGCAGCGCTGATAGTGGAGAGATATTTTTGCTCTTGTTGAGTTATACTTACACAGAGCCAAGGCCTTTCCTGCATCTCGCACCGCCCCGCCGGCGGGATGGCTGGGGGTGTGCAGGGAGTTGGGAGGGGACAGCCAGGGCAGCTGACCCCAACTGACCAAAGGGATATTCCATACCATATGGCGTCATGCTCGGTTTGTAAGGGGCTTGGGGGAAGACAACAGGGGGGGCAGTGGTGTTTGGAGTGATGGCGTTTGTCTTCCCAAGTCACCATTACGCGTGACGGAGCCCTGCTGTCCTGGGGATGGCTGAACCCCTGCCTGCCGTGGGCAGTGGGGAATGAATTCCTTGTCTTGCTTTGCTTGTGCACGTGGCTTTTGCTTCACTTATTAAACTCTCGTATCTGAACGCACGAGTTTTCTCACTTTCACTCTTCTGATTCTCTCCCTCTTTCCGATGGGGGGACTGAGCGAGCATTTGCGTGGTGCTCAGCTGCTGGCTGGGGTAAAATCACGACAGGTTCTATGATTTATTTCACGTCAGCGCAGAGATGGCTGCTAGGTAATTCCGCAGAGCTAACACTACACAAAGAAACTACAACATATTTATCTTGTTACAGGACTAGAAAAACCTGCCTAAATTTATGCTAATTTGTTATTAATTACCACATCACCTACTGTTGGTCAAGCATATTTAAATTAGCATGTGTGCTCCTTGAGGGAGGGGTGTGTGGGTGTGATTTGCATTGTCCTTTAACTGCGTAGGTGGTCGTAAACTCCCCCAGCCACCTCTCCCTTTCCCCTTGTTACTGACTTTTGTTGACTTCAGGCCTCTCTGGCAATGACCCAGCTCTTGGTGCGTTCTGGGGCAGGATGTTTCCTCTTTATCAGTTTTTCAGCTCTTCTTCAATGATATTCTTTAGCAAAGCATGCTTTTTATCCTTCCTTTGGCTCTTCTTCAAATGTATACTCATTAGCAAAGCAAGGACTTTAACCCTGTTTAAGCTAAGTCAAACAGTGTCTAAACACTAACCCAAACACATTTCTGTCCCTGTAAAGTGGAAAATTCTACTTTACAGATATCATTTTTTCCCCCTTTAAGACTATGAGATCTCTTCTCATAGGTCCCATATGTCTCACTATTCATTATAACTACAGTTGTCCTTCACAGACAGCCAATACTGAATATACTATTAAAATATTTACAATTTTAGCAGAGTTAAATTAATAACACTTTCTGGGGAGGTTCTATATTTACCCCTGGAGATGAAAAATTTAATTCTATACATAAGCAGCAAAACAATAGGTAACTAAATTATTGATCCTAAATAGAGAAACAATCGACTTTGTGGGCAGTTAACTTCTACTTAAGCAAGTCCCGTTCCTCAGGTACAGTTCATCGAGGTTTAACTTCTCTGGTCATTGTGGACATCCATTCGTCTTCATCAATCCTTGGTGCCCTTTTTGCCCGTGTATAATGAATCCAGGAATGAATTTCATCTACTTTGGCCACAGTATAAATCATCAATAGCATAGTATAGAGTCCTTTCCATTTCTCTTCTAGTGGTTTGTCTCACGAGGTCTGTAAGTAAACAACATTTCTTGGTTGGAATGGGTGAACTGGTGTGTCCAAGAGAAAAGAAACATTTTGATTTAGGTACCTGTGTAGTGAAGATAAAGTCTGCGAAAGAGAAATCAAATATTCTTTAATTGCAGCCTGACCTTTTATATGCATTTGGTCTCCCTTGACTTTTAAAAGATTTGCAGGATATGCTTTCCTGTATATGATTTCAAAGGTGCTTACTCCTTTCTTGACTCGGGGTTTTTTGAATTTGCAGAAGAGCTATGAGTAAGGCTTCTGTCCACTTAAGCTATGCTTCCTGACAGAGATTAGAAATTTGGCTTTTGAGAGTCTTATTCATTCTTTCTACTTTCCCACTAGACTGAGACTTCCAGGAAGTGTGTAGTTCCCACTTAACCTAGCTTTGTGGATTTACCACCTAGCACCCATCTCTGCGCCCACATGAAACAAATAAAAACCCCTCTGCTCTGTGAGTATACTGGCATATGGCACACCCGGCAAATGGTCCCACTTTTGGGACAACACAATGACATCAAACATTTTCTTTTCTGTAACTGTTTGTTATGTCTTAAGGTAAAATAGGTACTGAATTATACACACTGTAAAACAGTGTATTGCTAGAAAAGATATACATCAAGAAACTGCAATTTGCATTTTTGTCATTATTCATTAATACCAGACCCAGTCACATGAGGGACTGCAAGCAAGGTGGGGCACATTTTGTGGGCTTAACACAGCACAGAATCTGACATGTCTGCAACTAAATGGGATTTCCCTTTTCCTGAGATGCTCACATAAACATCCCAGCAAATGGATTCAGAATGTCTCTTCTCAGAGAATCACAGAGTATATGAGGTGAAAGGGACCTCATCTGCTCACAGTAGGGTCAGCTACAGCAAGTTGCTGCTGTATCTCTTGATATGACAGATATTACAAGCCCTTAACCATCTTTGTCACCTTTTGCTGAACATGATTTAGTATGTTGATATATCTCAGAACTGAACCAAGCACCTATATGTGTCTTTAGTCCAGTACTGCATGGAGCAGGAGGGTCACCTTCCTTGTCCTGCTGGCAACACTCCTCAAAATGCAACCCAGGAGTTTGTTTGCCCTTCTTTGTGGAAAATGCACATTGCTAGATCAAGTTCAATTTGGTATCCACCACGACACTCAGGTCATGTACTGTCAAGCTGCTTTTCAGTCACTTGGCTACCAGTGTGTACAGGTGCCTGGGGTTATTCCCCCAAAGGTTCATAACTTCGCAATTTCCTTTGTTGAAATGGATGAAATTTGTTTTGGCCCTTTTCTCCAGCTTTTTGAGGTCCCTCCGAATGGCAGAACAACCACCTGAATCAGTCAGTCCCCCAGTTTTATACCTTCCACAAACTTTCTGAGGGTGCACTCCATCCCATCAGCCAGGTCATTAATGATGAGGTTAAACAGTACTGCCTTAGTATCAGGCCTGAAGGTACACCATTAGGGACTGGTCTACAATTGGACTTCATGCCATTGATCACAAACCTTTGAGACCAGCAGTTCAGCCAGTGTCCTATCCACTTCACTGCCTGCTTATCTAGCCCATACTTCATCATTTTGTCAATGAGAATGCAACAGAAGACAGTGTCAAAAGACTTTCTGAAGTTAAGATAAACAATATCCACTACTACCCTCATCCACTAGACTAGGCATTTCATTGTAGAAGGATATTGGGCTGATCAGGCATGATTTTCCCATTGTAAATCCATCGTGATTACTCTCAATCACCTTCCCTAAGTTCCTGAGACTTTTATTCTGAGTAGCCCATGAAGTTTATGAACTTCACGTGCATAACTGTGATTTGTCTACAGCTGTTAGGACACAGAGACTGTAAAATTCTCATACCTGCCAATCTCAGCATTAAAAGCATGATCCTGACGGAGTCTCCATCAGTGTCCATGATTAACCATGATAACCATGGTGGAGTCTTGTGGTTCATCAAAATGAGAGCTGATTTATACTAAGAACTGAGTTTAACGCTGCTGTTTGGAGACTAGTTTTCTCTCTTTTCAGGCTGACCAAATGTTATAACATTTTGTTTCTCCCCTTTGCTGTAGATGGTAAATGATTAGTGTGATGTGCTTGGCCACAGCTCAGCAACTGAATCGGTGAAAGATTATGATCACTTCATAACATAGCTTCCCTAATCTGTCTAATCAATGTGGCAGTGTTCCTCAAAGTTGTTCTCTGGCCTAGCAGCTGAGTGTGGTCTTGAGTGATGTGCGATTGCATGATTGCAGCAGCACAGGAAGTTACTTTGGAAGGGAGAAAATAAATATTTAAAAAATAAGATAAGTCTTGTTTATATACCTAGGGAGAGGGTATTCAGTTTAGTAGTTCTGTTATTGCAGTTATCTCGAACAGACTGTAAATCCATTCTATAAAAACATTGTCGGATTTTTCCTTTCCCCTTATCATTTAAAACAGAACAATAAATATATCTTGATGATTCTTTTCTTTAACTATCTCTAACTGTGTACAGTGTATTTACAGACTTACTGCCAACCACAAATCAACAGTTTGGTGTAAAGTAATGTTCTGCTCCCTCTTGTATTTGCTGACTTCTGAGGCGTCTTTTGTCCAAAATACACTTCCTTTTCCCCTGTATTTGCTGCATCATTGGAACTCTGTCCGCCAATATAGCCAAATGTCTGTCAGCATTTCCACTATGAACCCTCTATTTGGGGTCCATAATTCAAATGTTCCCATTGGTTCTAAGCTGAATTAACAGCAATTTCTTAGCCAAAGAAGGGCTTCCATAATCACCGTTAAATGTGGTCAGTTTTCTTTTGAGCAACCACAATATCTGGACAACAGTAGCTTTTCTGTAATCACAGCAACATTTAATTTTAATCAATTTAGATTCCACTTCTTGAAACTCAAATCAAGCTGAGTTTTCAACCTCAAAACTTTATTTTGAGAGCTAATAAATAATGTTGGTCTTTAACATGGTCTAGGTAACATGGTTTGAAAATGCATGGGAAAAAAATCCTGTTCAAATAGAACTATAAATGTTTAAGTCTATATTTTTGTGCTGAGTCCCGTGGTTTAGAGTTTTATCTTATACATGAGTTAAAAATTCTTCTGTGATGAGGAATATGCATCTTGCTTTGCCTACGGAGCTTTGCTCATGTGAGTTAAAGTCTCTCTCTGATATTCTGTATCACAGATTTGATGTTAAAGAGCATTTTTATTCTGCTAAGATTTTCAAGTATCCTTGTCTTGATACTTGACAAGGCACTTGAGAGTGCCACTGTTTTGGTGATCCTAGTGCACTACCGTTAAATTCCTGATATAGATCCCACCTTGAGTGGGCACTGATGGTTCAGTATTCAAATACTCTGTTTTCCTCAGTGGCATCCATCATTTTATGTATTGCTTCTGATAACATTGGCAACAATGTGTAAGATGTCACAAACTGTTGTATTACAACTTTTCTTGGGAATTGTGTCTTGTAAAGCATTTGTGAGGCATGAGGAGAGGGGAGGGCAGAAACACTGGTGGGAATGATTTTTTGTCACTTCACTGTGTGTTTGAGGGTTATCAAAAGAAAAGTGAGCTCACCCTCAACCTTTGACATGTGGACTTCTTTAGAGGTGTTCGAGCTGTTGGACACACAAAGAAGTAGGCAAATGGTCTGTTATGCAAAGGCTGTGAAAATTTTCTAACTGTGGCTTTCAGCATGTGTCTGGCAGATTTCTTATGAATTGGTGAAGTGTGACTATGAAAAGCTAGTCACTGACATCATGCAGCAAACTATGCAAGTTAAATTCAGCAAAAAAAAAGCTGAAACGTACTGCTGTAGTACAACTCTTTAATAAGAAACAACTCTTGAGACACTGTAGTCATACTTATTACTGAGCAGAATATGCATAGTTATAGTCTACCATCTGATATTCTTTGGCTCTGCCACAAGATCTGTTTATACGTTATCTTTCTCTATGATAGCAGAAAGTGCTGTCAATAGAGGCTGAGGACTATTTTAATTCTGTCTTCCATTGCCCCCCTCATTGGCTATAGGCTTTGCTGGACGAGAGAATGTTTTATTTTCTTGAATCCAAAGTAAACGTAGGTGAGAAAAATTCATAAAGATGCACTGGCATCTGAACTCTAAAGCTGAGAATGAAGGCAGAACCAGAAAAGCAGCTAAGTGAGGGATCGCCAGGGATTGGGACCAGGCAGGGCAAGTGTGGGAGCCAAGGTAGGTAGCACCGTGTCTGCACCAAGAGGATGCAGGCAGTTGGAGCCCAGGTGTGTTTCAGGAGTGCTTGGGGCACTGGTGGCACTTGTCTGCCCACAGGCACAAATCCCATGAGGGTCAGTACAGCATGCATCTCCCTGGGGGGAGAGTGAGAGGTGACTACCCAAGGAAGCCTTTGAAAATGTCAATTGTGCTTGTTTTTTTTTACTCTCCTGTGCTGTTTTTAAAAAATCAAAACACACCAGCAGAAATAGACCAGTCAATGCCTCTTTTTACTGAAGGGTAGGTCTCCTGTTGGAGAAAGGTCATGGTCTATTACTCTGTTAGACAAGGACACTGGCCCCATAGAGCATTTCTCCAAGTCTCCCACATTCCAGGCTCACATCACAACCATTGGTGCACACAAGGCACATAAAGATCTTCTATTTCTTTTCTGAAGAAAAATGCCCACAGTAATGTAACTCTATAACATTTTCAGTGCTGAGCAAAATGTTAATTTATTTTTGTCACAAAAGATCTAGCTTGATTTAGTAAATGTGTGTGTGCATGCATGCAGTTAGGTTTTGTATATTCTTGCATATAAACAGGAACAATAAGCAAATAAACACAATGAGACCACATTTTCTAAATTAAATGTCATTTCCTGCAGTTCCTTTCATGGACAAACTTGTTCCACATGAAGGTGAATCCAACCATTGTATTTAAGCAGAGAGCAGAATCTCACAGTCATTTTTACTGAACAGCAAACAGACATACTGTCTCAGCATAAGAACACCAATTAACTTATTTAAATGTTTTTGCCTAATAAAGATTTATGTTGTGTTGCATTGTTATTTTCACTTGTAACTAGGGTTACATTTGTGTTCTTTAAGAACATTTTCAATATTTCACGTTGTCTTACTAAGCAGTAAAGGAGGTCTTTGAGATATTCATGTGTGAAAGGAAAGGTGAGACAGCTGTTACTACTGAATGTTGCTAAAATGTGGTATGTAAGTAAAACACTAAAATCACTTATTATAATTTCTGTAATAGGATGGAGATACTAGACATCAGACACTTGTTAATGATTAGCAATTCAAAATCACAGTGCAGACTGGAGCAGGGTACTAATAACTGTTTACCACAACATCCCCACTTTCAAACAGAGAAAGAAAAGAAAAAAGAAAAAAAAGAAGTGAGGGGCAGGAGGTGAGGCTCTAAAGCATCAGTCTGTAATTACCCTGAAAAAAAGTATAGTGACAGGTGATTTTTGTGTGTGTGACATTTTGTCAAATTCTGCAAGCATCTAGTAACAAAATTTCATTTTATTTTCTCAGAGAAATATAAATTAACTTATTATCCAGAAAGTCTTGCAACTAACAGAAGGTAACTCAATTTGGCTCTCATTCTGCTTGTGAATTTGTGAACTTGAAACTAGCAACTGCTTAGATATCTTGATCATGACCTGACAGCATTTACTTTATGACAAGAAAACACATCACCAACCACTTCTGTGTATTTTTGGATATTCAGCAGGGCCAGTTTTCCAAAGCTTAAAGCAACTGACAAGGGAAGTAAATTTTAAATGGAATTTTAATCTGTCGCTGCCAGCTCTGAAAATATATTTGTTAACAGAGAGATATCAATCAACAGAACTGTTTCTGCTAGGAGACTAATTCTTGATCCAACGATATTTTTATGAACAAATCTGAATGTTGATACCATGTCTTTCCTGCAACCATTTTCAGATGGGACAGAGACTCATCTAGCAAAAAATAATAACAAGGGAAGGTATTTTTTTTCCTGAAAACTGATCTGAATCACCTATTTAAACAGTTACAGTCCAACTGATGCATATGATAACTCCACTGTATGACCGGAGGGCAAGAAACCTGCTGGAAAGAGCTTTAGGGTAACTGGAGATAATATGCAGTGCTGTGATTGAGAAGGCTGAGACCATATTTCAGAATATAAAGGAAGTAAAAGGGTGTGAAAGTGACCTAGTATCTGAATAACTAGCCATAAGGATGTTCAGTTCTTTGAGGAGAAAGGTGACTTCTTTATTCTATCCAGGCAACTACCCTAGGCCAGAGACCTCATGCAGGAGGGACAAATTTCTCAATTTGAGTGACAAAAGTATAACAAGTTCCAGTGGTTTGTAATAGGCAATCATAAAATGCCGGGGCTTAGCACTGAGAATTTATCAAGGGAAAAGTTACTATCAGGAAGGTGGGAGTCTGAGTTTCATCTGAAATTATCTAAATGTGTCACTATTGGAGAGCATCCAAAGGAGGACAACTAAGACAGTGAAGGGTCTCAAGGGGATGATGTGTGAGGAGAGGCTGAAGTCCCTTGGTTTGTTCAGCCTGGAGAAGAGAAGGCTGAGGGGAGACCTCATTGCAGCCTACGGCATCCTCACAAAGGGGAGCGAAGGGGCAGGCGCTGATCTCCTCCCTCTGGTGACCAGCAACAGAACCTGTGGGAACAGCATGAAGCTGTGACAGGGGAGGTTTAGGTTAGGTATCAGGAAAAGGTTCTTCACCGAGAGGGTGGTGGGGCACTGGAACAGGCTCCCCAGGGAGGTGGTCACAGCACCGAGCTTGGCTGAGTTCAAGAAGCATCTGGACGATGTTCTCAGTCATCTGCTCTGATTGGGCTGGTTCCTTGTGAAGCCTGGAGTTGGACTCAATGATCCTTATGGGTCCCTTACAACTCAGGATATTCTATGATTCTAAGAGAAAGTCTACCAGCCTCAAAACATTCTCAGCAACGACAAATAATCTGAATAGCTCTTTGACTCTCCTACCTGCAGTACTTCTTATGTTCATGTTAAATTTAAGGAGAGAATTTCAGAGATATGTGGCAAGGCTTAGCAGTACAAGTAATAGCTTCTTCTTAAGATAACACTAAATATTGTGAAAGCTAAGTATCACTAGTTTGCTGTACGCAAGAGAAAAATACATGACACAAGAAGGTTTCACATTACGCAGTGTTTGCAGCTAGGCTGAAAAAATACAGATTTTCAATTGTAAAAAATATCAGCAATAATAAGAGGCTATGCAATTCATAAAGGATTATTTGTGGTTTTTTCCCCCTTGTGATATTCTTTCTGCCTTAATTCTGCCATCTACCTTATGTTCAGATCAATACCATCTGGTCTTTAGAAACACTGGCTTGTAGAAAGCCTGACTAATTTTTCTTCGCAAGTGGGTGAAACTTAAAATAAAAAAGTCTTTCAATCCATGAGAGAAGGACAGGCCAAATTAGGCTTATAAAGGAAAAATCCATTTCATGCCTCTTTAAAGAAACCTTCATCCTTACAGTCCCTGCTCAGATGCAGCTAAGGGAGCTGCTTCTCACATGCTTGCAGCTGCCATAATCCTCCTTTCTCCACCTCAGGATAACCAGTTGATGTGCATGCCTGTAAATTCCTTTGTTTTAAAACTGCAAGTGTGATACTGCATCACCACCATTTGGATGGGTTTACAAAAAGGCATATTTTTAGAACAATTAGCTTCCTGTGATGTAATGGGCATGTGTGTAGTGTCACGTTTTGGCTATTTCACTAGCTTAAAAGCAAAACATCAGCAGATGATTTATGAGTGTAGGGCTTCCTTTGTCTGCCAGAACATGATACTCTCCCAGTTTGCTCATTAGAGCTTGGAATTTATAATTTATGGTTGTATTACTTCAATTTTAATATTTGTCTCAAAAATGAAAATTACCAAGAGGGCCATTTTAACTGTTTCATCCCCAGCTCCATCAGTGAAGGAGCACTAGAACTGCTCTGGTATGTTGCAGTCATCCAACAAATGGGTAGCATGTATCCATGAACTAGTGCCCCCATTTCCTTAATAGTGCTCTAACAAATCCTAGCTCTTCTTTAGCGATGAAGTACACTTCAGTCACATCCGGGATCACTGCTCTTTGGGAATATTTATAATATTGATTCTCAAAGCTACAATCAAGGTCTTTCCTTAAAATAATAAAAAAAAAAAAAAATGAAAAAGGGTTGTAGCGTGAACATCTCAATGTCCTGTGTGCAGCTTGCTTCATTGTTCTAGCTTTGTGTCCTTGAGAGTTACATCATTATTTAGAATAATGTGATCCTTTCATTCATTTGGGGTTTTTTTTCTCCAAATATTGGAAGTAAACTGGCATATTTTCCTTTAGCTTTTAGAAATAGAGTTGTGTGTTTTCTGTATGACGGATGTACAGACATATGCATTCACATACTTATGGCAGTACCTGTAAGTTTGTACCTTTTGTAACTGTTTACAAAACATCAGACAATAAATGGCAACAGCTTGTGAAATCATGCTATTTCATGTGGATCTGTCAGAGCACAGGACTGATGCCACAGATACCATCTCGGCCATTGAGTTCAGTATCTTGGAGTCACAGACACTCATAAGATAAGTCTGGCAATAAACACCAAAGCATCCACAGAAACCTTTGATGCTGTAACCACGCACCTGTGGTCACAAACCCTATAACTACCACCCACAACAAAATTAAGAATGGAAAGAAAAATTCTGATTCCTAACGTGCAAATTATTTCAGCCCTGAAGACGGGGAAAAGCATGTCAAACTGGCAAGAGAGAAATTCCATTGTTAGTAACAGCTTCATCACACACTGTCTCTTGTTATAGTCAATCTCAAAAGCATCAGAGGAATCCTGTTTCTTTCCCTGTGAATGTGTCGAAAGCATGCAGGTTTTCCCAGCCACATGGACAGCCAGCAGAAGCACCCAAATTATACGAATAAATCAAATAATCTCAATGTAGCAATATATCAGACAGCAAGTTCCTACCTCATTGCATTCCCTGGCAGTTTCCAACACAACACAAGCATAAGAATTCACCTTGCAATTGAATGTTCTAGCTTCAGGAATAATTTTTTTTTTCTGTGATGTAATTCCTCATGTAAATCTAGCTATCCCTTCATTTGTAGCACTGAATACATGGTTCTGTTGCAATATTTTTCATTGCATATACTCTCCTAAAATTTCTTGCTGATTTCAGAAAACAGAATTTGACTTGAGTTGAAGCAGATTTCATTTGAAAATTATGAGAGTCTTTTCTTGCATGTCAGTCCCATTAGCACCGCTTTTACATGGTTATAGCGCTTTGGCTTAATGTTCTGTCAGCAGAACTTTTTTTAATTAATTTCATACACTCTTAAGAAATTATATATCCTGTCAAACTGGCACTCATTTGAGTTGTTTGGTTTTTTCTTAGGAAACCTTTTTTGGATATGTGGCAATTTTTGAGATGATCTGGAGAGGAACTTAAATCACAGCACTATACCTTATCAGCTTATCTGCTTACAAAGCTCCTCCTGGGGAACATATGATGCCTATAATGATGCCATCACATTCCAGCTTTTGTGGAACAGCTGGTGGCCTGAAGTGTCCACGGCTTCACAGCATTAGTGAGGCCCAATTTTGAGATGCTTGGTAAAAGGTGAGAATTGATAGCTTTATATTTTCATTTTTTCAAGACTATAAACTCTAGTTAGGCAGAGTATTCACAATCTAAAATCATAAGAAATAATACACTTCAAATAGCTTATGTTAATCATGTACTCAGAATGTACGAAATTCACGAATGTTACCAGTATAATTTCCAGCATAATGAGTTGTGTTGAAACATCTTCTATGTGGAACTGATCAGCAATAATCCTGGGTAGCTGGAATATTTTTGAGGCATAGTCGTATACATAGGCACCCACTTATGTCAAGCATTTTTTGTATTCAATGGCCTGCAATTTTAATGCAATTGCAAACGTAGTTTTGCTGTGATTTCATATAACCCTAGCATCTGTGTTTAGCTGACTTAAATCATACTCAAGTTTCTCAAGTTAAACCACATGCTAATCAAAGCCAGTTTATTAAAATCTACATGGTCTTCTATAAGTTTCTAAGCAACTTACAGAACATAAATTGAAAATTAGGTGGGGTTTCAAGCCAGGATTACCACAGAGAACAAGCAAAGCTTGGGCTTGTGTGGTTGCAAAACTTCATAACAATTCCCTCAAAAGAATTAAAGGTACTAATTTTTATGAATCAGAAATGTTCAAGACCTCTTTCTTGCTTTTGAAAGACACTTTCTATGAAAATGTTTGAAAGTACTTAGATGTCTTACATGTACTCATCTCAATGCCACCAAAGTTGCTGCACCTTGCTGAAACTCGCTTTTGAAAATTGTATTTTGATTCCTAAGTTGTTTTGATATCTAAAGCAAGCAGGGCTTGTTGCAACATGGTCATAAAAATGGTCAGAGATTGTGATGCTCTCTTTGACAAGTCTTTGTTCTGAGTTAAGGAGATGTATGAAAGTTTGGAAAACGTATTTTGTGAATACTTATCTATACACTGCTTTTGGTACTTGGTTTTTTGAGTTTTATTTTTTGCACAGATTGCTTAGATTTTCTAGTTTGCGGTCTAGCTCCACAAATGGCTGTATCAGCAAAACGTTTTCTAGGCAAAGAATTGCAACATGGGCACAGATATGAGAAGGACAAGAATGGGAAATAGCTATTTCTTAAGCTTTTTCTATCAAGACACTGTTTTATATACTACCTCCCTATTGTTTATTGTTATAGTACACTATTTCTGCTCCCAGGTATAGTGACCAATACTTTAAAATTTGCATGCCTGCAAGGGACCGCTATCATGATCCAGGCAGATGCTTCCCGTACTATAAAGACTGGGGACAGGAGGTCTTTCAATCAAACCTGTGATTTCCTTCTATTTGATCTAGATTTCAAGATTTTTCACGTCATGTTTCTGCTTACTGCTCTGATTAATTACGGTCTGTGCTGCTTTACTTCTTCCAACCTGAATTTGACTAGCATACATCTTTCAGCCATTGAATTTCATTATGCCTTCTTCTGTTATAGAGCCATTAATAATCAGATATCACTTTTGCTTTTCGATACATTTTCATGAGTAAAACAGTCTTGAGTTGGGCAAATGCATTTTACTCATTGACAATAAACATAAACTTCTCATCATTGATTTGAATGTTGAAGGGAAGGGGGAAAAAAAAAAAAACCAAGAAAACCCACAAGCAATTATACAAGCACTTAGATAAACATCTATCCTTCCCTCTCTGCAGCCTCAACTTCTCTTGTTTTCTGCGAGTTGTGCTCAGTCCATCAAAGTTTACCCAACAAGGTGAGGGTTATATAGGAGACTGAGATGCTCTGCCCAGTGGCTTTCCCTTGCTCTGCACTCCATCATTTCTTTCTGCTCGCTGATGTTCGCAGTTTTCTGCCTCTTGCCGTGTAACCATGTCTGTGGCCCTGTTCCCTGCTGTCCCTGCTCCGGTGCAGGTCACCCACAGGCTGCAGGCCCTTCAGGGATGTACCTACCCCTTCTGGCACAAGGGCTACCCCAAGAGCGCATCTCCAGCTGCCGCCGGCTGCCAGTGCTTCCCTGTAATGTGTCTGAGCAGGGCACCACGTGCTGCTATGATTGGATACCCCTTGGCTTGGATACACTTTGGCATGCAGTTTTAAAGGTTGGGGGGTTTTTTCCAGTGTTGCTTAAATAGGTTTCAGAGCCAGCTGCAATGGTTTTCATCTGTCCTCCCACGCCGGTCACAGCTGTGACCCCCTGCTCCTTAAACCTTGTAATTTCTGCCCTTTACATGCACGTACACAATAATAAATTCACTATTACTGCTTCTTCTGGACAAAAAAATAAACCAAGCTAGTTAAGTGGTTCGAGATAAGGCCTGTTTTCCAAATATCAGACTTTAACTATACTTATTTTCAAGTCCTTTCTGACTTTTAAACATCATTTTTAGAGTATAGATAGTGAATGTGACATGCCAGTACACACTTACTGGCAATGTAAAACATGCAAGTGTAAAAACACTGACCTCGCTTTTCAGATTTGAAAGTTTACCTACTAGAACATCTGCCACTTTTGTTGTTGCTGCTCCAGTGTGTAATATAAGCAGAGACTGGTGTCCAGTGATTTACCTACAATCAGCACCACACCTTCCCCTTTCTGAAGAAAAACAATGCTATATTCTCATGGCAATTGAAGCATCCTGTAGAAGTTCTTTATTCTTACTGTTTTGTGTTTTCTGCGCCCTGATTTAGAATTCATACATAACAAGATTGCTTCTATTGCTCCAGGCCCAGCAAGTGGGGTAAAAACTGTCTCAGCCTGCAATTTCCGGTGTGAAAGTAAGTTGCAAGCAGTATTACCTCTATTTTACTTTTTGACAATCAAACCAGGGAGATTCAGAGTACCTTCTACTAGTCTTATGGGTTCAAACTGGAGCAGCTTTGCATAATATGAAAGTAATAATCCTCTCAAAGAGGGCAGGAAACGTTTGCTAGCCTTGAACCTCATTAAATGGTTTGCAGTGTACTCAGTTTGCATTAAGCACTAATTATAGGTAATTATTTTTCTGAGATTTAGAAATAAAAGCCATATAAATTATGCTTCAGCTCTGCGTCTGCAGGACCACCTGTAAGATAAACACTTCCAGTTTAAACATAACAATATAATGCTAGCTTGGGCTGTCCATGAGCCACGGATTGTTGGAGGCTGGTTAAACTTTTCCATCACCATGCGCTTGCCTCCTGATCATGCGTTGCCCAGGCACACAGCGCAGGGGACAGGCTCCTGGGCTGGCAGCAGGTCACTCTGTTTCCACATCCTTCCTTTTCAGCCAGGGGAGCAGAATTGTTGGAGGGACTGACAGAGCTGTCTAGGTCTCTAGGTTGCAGGGGGAATAATTAAAAATGTAAGATCTCAGTAGGCATTTGGTTTATTCTCCCTATTCCCTGAATTTTCCCTTCTTTGCAGAAACCTGTTTTCCTACTGCTGTTCCAGTTAAAACAAAAGAAATGAAATAATTTCTTCTAGAGGCCTGCTGCGCAGCCTCCTATAACTGGCTAATTGGCCTCTTATAATTATTGCACTAATTGAAATACATTTACTATTAGATGTGAGGTTTATGTAGGTCATCTGGAAAAGTTGGGCTGCACTCAGACATGAAACCAATCTACCTTATCTCTGACCTTACTCATTTGCTAACTTTGAAGCTCTGCCATGAGAAAGCTGGTTTAATGGAAACTATATCTTTTGAACACTGGGATCATTAAAGTAGGAGAGCTAATTTTAATATTTTCAGACTTTTAATGTACAATGCTGTATGAAATAACAGTCTTTCTTTGCATGTTCATTCCAGGCAGTAACTGATATATGTGCAGGCATGTATGAGTCTATGAAACTTTGACAACTTTTGGTGAAGTATGGCCTCCAGTTTAGAGTTTAGAAGTTTAGAGTGCGTGTGTGTGTAAATAGCTGTCCAGCTTGGATGTACACACAGTTGCATTACATGTAAACATGCAAAACAGACATCATTTTACTTCTAGAACTCTCTAGAACTCAGCTTTCAGCTTTTTGTTTTATTGTTTGAGATTATCTGCCATATTATTTTCCTATTTCCTATCTAGATGGAGATATACATCTTAGGTGGAAATTATGCCATAGTTTAACTGTTTTAAAAATAATGTTATGTCGATCACTAATCTGTTTTGAGACTAACTGGATATGTAAAGAAGCTTCAAGTGCTTTAAGATCTCAAGTATCTCATTAACAGAGGAATTCCTTTGAAATAGTAGAACTAAATGTTCTATTGCCTAAGATCATCAACATTTAATCTTTTAGTTTGTGTGGTTTTCTTTTTTAAATAAAAGTCCTTATCAATACTGAAAACTTGCTTAGCTAGTTGTTGTCCATTTTTATTTTCTCCACTTAACTTTTACTTTAAATTCCATACAGCCTTTTCCTCTGTGTTTTATCTTTGACTGTAACAGCATTTCACCAGGGTGAAATTCTCCCTGGCTTGCCTGGAAATGGACTCCGTTGTTATTTATGATGTGAGAGAGCAGCACTAAAGGTCCGTTTCCTTCACTGGCAATTTGAGACCTAAAGGGCTGAGAGCCTGCACAATTATGGGCACAAAAATAGTGCATCAAAGTAGGGCTCATTAGAAATCTACATATATGGCTATTTGGGCTACCCATTATTCCACCTGTCCTGCACAGCAATTTACAAATTTCCTTCTGTGCCAAAGTACCAGCCAGAAGCCTTGTATGCACACATCAGGATCCTAGTAAATTACACTGAGAGCAATCAGATAATGTTGTTAATATGACTCACTTCAGTGCAATTTCTTTGCTCCTCCCTGTATGATTAATTACAACCAAATTGATGTTGCCAGCAATGATTAATTTACAAGTTGAGATGCAGAGTAAATGAGGTAAGCAAAGCTGAGTTGGCATTGCCCCTTATTTAAGAAACTGCACAAGGGATCACAATTCACAGCTAACCTTGTGATCCATTACTGCACTTGCATAAAAATTGGCTAGGTTGAATAGCTGCAAAATTATAATTTATTATTTTCTGATAGCTGTTTAAAAAAAAAATGCTTGATTTAGCTAAATGGGAAAACAAAGAGGGTCAATCAGGCTTCTACTGTGAAAGTTTTGTGTAATTCAAATTCTTGATCAGATAAAATAAAAATGCTAAGCCTTTGATAGGGAATTGAAGATGAACACCATAGTGCTCAAAGAAAACCCCTGAAGTTTTCTTTGGGGAAAAGAAAAAACAAAACACTGAAAAAATAAAGACATTTAATAATTCCTTTTGCTTTAATGATAATAATAAATCCATCTTCTAGGAACTGCAATTACTTTCCATATTCATATTGTACATAAGTCAGAATTGCTTTACATTACTGTGTAATGTAGATTGGTTTACATTACTGTGCATTACTGACTATTTGTGCATCTTCCATGTATAATCCATAGAAGTAGCAGATTTGAGGGTCTTGCAGGGACTCTTACCCTAAAAAAGTCTCAATTCTATTTTTATTTCTTTTAAATCAAATATCCTTGTGGGATATACAGTGTTCATTGGGTAGAGGTGAAATTTGGAATTCAGTCTTTTTCATGAAAGTAATGGGGAATATTCAGCTCATGGCCAGTATTTCTGAGGAATGAGAGAAGTGGCTGGCAACCTACCTTAGGCTCCTTTTCCACTACGTTAACTTATTTTCTGACATAAAAGTTGATTAAAATGTTAAGTACACTTCTACCCACAGCTATTTGCAGTTTCATAGCAGCAGAGTTCTTGACATTCTGAAAACCAGTGTTGAAGAGAGGCAGCATCTGGAGTGAGACCTTTTGGTCAGTACTTCCTTTTCAGAGAGAAGAGTTTTTGATCCTGCCTGATACAAATTAACTCGAAGGAAAGCTCTTTTCTGGTTATGAAGGTCCCACGTCAGTCCACAAAGCCCTGCACTGGAGACAATGCCATTTACCGATCCCCCTGCAAACGCTACCCTTAAAGTTGCTGGTTTAGTATCCTGCAATACTGCCTGAGAGCGGGTGTCTAGATGACTACTGCATGCTCCTGAGTATGCAGCAGTTTGAAGGTAAAGGGAACAATGCTAGAATGAACACCAAGAAAAGGTCCAAGATGGATTAAATCATAGTCGTGTAACACTTCAAGAGCCTAGTTAAAAGAGAAAAACAGCAAAAGCTTTGGAAGCAGCTAAGGCAACAGCCATGTGTCCCAGTCAACTCTTACTCCTCTTACACTCCTTTTTCAAAACTGTCTGCCTGGATAAGCAAATAGTCTTTGGACCGAGAGCTGCGATGTCCCATGAAAAACTCCTAACTCCTGTGCTGAGCAGCTGATGTCTCCTCGGGCCGGTGAATCATAGAATCATACAATGGTTAGGGTTGGAAAGGACCTCAAAGATCATCTAATTCCAACCCACTGCCATGGGCAGGGATACCCGCCACCAGAATTCATACTTCCTTATGCAAAGAGGAACAACTCCAGTAGGCATCATAAAGAGACACTCATCTGTAAACAGCTGTTACTTAGTGCTGGAGTCAGACGAAGGATCTGATACGTATGTTATACCTCGGTAAGTATATAAACTCTCAATCTGTTTGCTCTTTGGGTATAGATCGGTAACACACACGTTTCCTCCCTCCCTGACACAGGCACATGCACACAGTTTTGAAATGCCTGGGATTTATCCCAGCACAGAAGGGAAACCTTAAATTTCAATCATTGTGTGGGATGGGAAGGCCATTTCTCATCTACCTCTAAATCTAATGCCAAAAAGGATGCCAATGCTGTTAACTACCAGCAAATCAACCTATAATCAACCTTCTGCTTGTAGTTATCAGAAAGTATGCCTCGCAATTGTACTCTTTTTAATATAAAAGCTTGCACAGTTGAATATAGAGGGACACAGTATAGAGGGTTGTATAGAATAAAATTTTTAAATGTCTTAGAATAACCTAATCTGCATCAAGACTGTGTAAATTTGAGTAGCAAGGTGCTGGAATGCTATTTAAACTGAAAATAGAACTTCACTGCTCAGCTATTGTTAATGACTTATGTGACCTGCAATAACCTCAATGACTCCCTCCAGATAATTTTTGTTGCCAAACTAGCTATAGTTGTTGTATATCCAGTGCCCTAAAATTTGCAGCCCGTGGGAGATATAATGCATCATTTTTTGCCTTGTGAAACTCTTTTGAAATCAACAGAGTTGTACAGAATATGCACACATAACATACACTAAATTTTCAAGTTCATATTTGCATTGTTGCAGAAAAATAACTTTTCTCTTCTTTTGACCTTTTTTTTCCTGCAGAACAGAGAAGATATGAGAATTAATCCAAGCTGTTAAATTTCATAATGACAGCATATGTGAGCTTATTGAAATGAAAGAAGGGATGTACTCAGAACCCATACCACACACTGTAGGAATCTAGGACGCATACTGGCAATATATGAGTCTCGTAGAGTCTTCATCCTTGTGTGTATTGCAGGCACAAAGAATTGTTGTATGAACTCTGATCTGTTGATGCTAGTCTCTGGATCTTTGGAGTTAGTCATTATGTCACAAAAAAATAGTCAGACTTTTGTGTTGCATCAGATTAAATTACTGACACATCCTAGCAGAGTGATGAGCTAGTGAAAAGCCAGCTGTGTTCAAGAACATCTGGATGATTTTAATAACAGAATTTAAGAAAATGTACATATCAGGTATTATATCCTGCATGTAAGAGAGTAATTTGTGTGCTTATCTTGAAATTCTTCCAGCTCAAATAGAACAATGAACAATTGGATTGAGGTTACTGAAATTCATGTCCTTGTTCAAAGCCTAAATGTGTTTTCTGTGTAATTTTACGATATTCATGTAACAGTTTGGACCTTGCTGACCTCCTAGTGCTATTGCAGAGGCCATCTGTATAGCTCCCCTAAGGCACAGGCTCTGCAGCGAACAGTTCATTACACAGAGCTGCCTGAACACCTCTCGTTCCAAACCCCAGCGCTTTTGTCAAACAGGATAGGAAAGATGCCCTTTCCTATGGACTGTTTTACTGTTTTTCAACATCAGCTATTTGCTACTTTCAAATTAAGTATATGTTTGTATTTCCAAGTCTCTCTGCTAAGTGGGTGGGTGTATACAAGGTGCTCTCTGCACACACCAGGTAGTCTCAGTAGGAATGTAATAAAGCAGAGAGAAAGATTCAAGCAGATTTGCACCTAGCATCAGATGAACATTCCTTTTGAAATAATATGATGTTCATAATTCATTTATTTCACGACAGTAATGTCCACCTTCTGCAAAAGAAACATCACTGCAAATGGCTTCCAGTTCCTCCTTCTTGGTTACATCTTGCAAAAAGGCTACAGATTAAGTTCATAATAAATATACATTCTCATATGGGCAGTCAGAATTGAGATAAAGAACTTTCATTTCCTTATCGGCTCTGCCGGAATCACAGCTCTGGATGTCAAGTGAAAGGCTGCCCCGGGGGCAGTAATCTCCGTGCTGAGATTACTGTAACCTGTTCTGTAAACACAGGGTTCCAGTCCACAGTGCTATCAATCTGGCACTCTTCAAAGGCTTTAAATGTTACTTGAATTAAAACAGATTCATAATATTTCTCCTGAGATTCATGTAAGATGTAGACAGAAAAGAATGAACAGCCCTTCACGATTTAAAAAACACCACATTCCAGTGTCCTTTTCTTGGAGCTCAAGAAAGTTAAGAACATGATGGATTTATGTCAACGATTCATTTTTCTCTTTTCTTGTTTAGAATAGAGCAACTACTATTTATTTTTAGTAATCACAGGAATACAAAAACAATTCTATAGAATAGTTGTGTAAGCAAGATGCTGAGGTTGAAAAGGTGAGCGTTCTTACTTTCATGTACGGGTGGTCCATAATGCATGATTTCTTCTAGAAGACGGAGCTTTCCTGGCTTGAATATAATTTTGAGTGAAAATGCAAGGTATGTCTCTTTGCCCTGTTTCTCAGAGGAAGAGTTCATGTGTTTACAACATCAGCTGTAATAGGGAAGCTGCCTGTGTGTGCTTTTCTGGTAATAACCCAACGATACAGCTATTTTAAAGAGCATGAAACCGTGATTGTTAGACAGGGGCTACTCAGTGTGTCTGCAGACTCCTGTTGAAGAACAGCGGTACTATAATTCTGTTATTAGCATGTCCAAAATCGTTTTTATCTTTTATAGCAAACCAATCATACTGGCTCAAGAGATATGAAACAACCTTTTGTTTCAACTTTTGTATCCAATAAGCAATAGCATCATGATCCAGCATCCACAGGTGGTATTACTCACTGCGGTCCGTTGCTTTGCGGTCAGTGCTAATCTCAGCTGTCATTATCTGTGTCCCGGGTACTCAGATAAGTCTTCCCATTCCTCATTTAAATATCGTACATCTGCAGCAACTCATATGGAAATAATGTGCGAACATTTGAGGACATTCTATCCTAACACTGATATTGATTGTTTTTTTCTAACAGAGAAAGACTTTATACTATTGAAATAATAAAAAGAGTACTCTATAAAATTATTACTGGAAACTGACTCGAGAAACTGGGGTAATTCTACATACAAGGCAAATTCCACTTTGTTTTTGTTCTTATTTATCACCAAAATCAAGTGAGTTTTCAATCTCGCTTGGTTACTGTAATCTCCTGGATGTAGCAGGGAAGTTATTTTTATGTGAAAAATAGTTAAATATAATCAAACTAGATTTAAAACAAGGATACATTAATGACATGTTTATACTGCATATTGAAATTTATGCAACTTCAACATTCTTCTTTTAAATTTGTTAAATGAACCCCTTTTTCTCATATAAGTTATATAATTTTTGCCTCCTACTACAAATACTATACAAAATCGATTTGAAAACAAGTAGCCAAATTTTGTTGTAAAACTCTGTTATTAAATGGGAAAGTTCAAATCTTTCATTTATTTTTAAATTTAGGTTAAAGTTTAAACAAGGAGACAAAAGAAATCATCTCCTTGTTGTTACCTTATGCGATAAAGTCCTTCCTTTCAGGTTCAAGGCTAGTTCAGGTGAAATTTCAGGTTAGATTCCTGTAGAGTTTTCCTTTATTTCCTTTGGTTCTACCCCAAACAAAAATGTGTTTACACAGCCCTAACTGTGAGATTGTGTGAACATAAGGAAAACATAACAGTAAACATGTGGATATTGAGTAATGTAACAAGATACACGGTATAGTGTGCTGTGAAGCGATACAAACCTTGAAGCTTGGGAAAACTAAAGACCTTGCAATAGCATATTGCAAGATCTTTCTATCTTAGACCATTTAGATCTATATTATAGTAGATTATTTAATACAATATACTAATGTGTGAGTTTTGTATTCTGTTGGCTGGCATAAACATTAATTTTAAATAATTTGCTATTGTCATAAACCTTGGGATCTAAGACTTAGATTCAGTCTTTTCTGGAAAAGTATAAAGGTGTAGTTTTAAAATGAACTTACACTCCCAAACTTACTGGGGTTTTAATCCTTGTTTCTTAATTCTGTGCTCTACCAATGGTCTTGATTTCATATTTTAAAAACTAATATTGAAGACATGGGGAAAGTTTTCTAGGTTATTCATGCAGAACCTTTTCCTCTTGTATGAAATTTCACCACCCCTGCTGAGCTGGTTATATCTGACATTTAAGTCCTCACTGAAGCTAATGAACCTTATATTTTATTGATTAAGTTAGTTATCTGTATTAGGAGGTTTTGGAGATATTATTTCTGTTAAGGCTTTTCTTTTCTTTTTTTTTTTTTTCCCCCTCAGATAAATAGGTGCACACTCTGTTAAGGCCCTTGGAGACATTGAAATTTATGTTTGTCAGCCTGTATTACTCAACTATCACTGTCTGATAAAAGTGGCAAGTATACACTCCTCCATTGCATACCTAGAAAAACTGAAAGAGAAGGGACTTCAGGGCCTGAACGACCCCCATTTGAAATTAATAATAAGTTTTTTAATAGAAATTCCTTAGACCTGTCCCTGTAGGAATAAAAAGAAGTGTTTCAAGTCATTTGATTTTGTTATACATGCCCTTTTATTAAAGTTATAACTCAGCATCCTAAAGTGGTTTTTTTCCTGCCATCCTTAACAGCAGACTGAAAACCCTCTTTCTTCTTAGAAACTTATGGTTTATTGTAGCCTGTTTATACTCAGGCTTTACGTTTTCCTCTCAGTCCTGACTTCACTGTTTACAAACCTATCGTCTTCCCACTTCCCCTTAAATAGCTTCGAAAGTGATCAGATGAATTCATGAAAGAAAAATCCTTCTAGGGCTGGTAAATACTACACTGCATAAAGCAGCTCTGAAGAAGTCCTTCAGCCCCCAGCTGCCGATAATGAGTGAAAAATGCCAGGGGGAGGGTGCCTGTTGCTCTCATTTTTCCAGTCTTGCTGGCTTCAGAGGCTATCAGACACAGAGCAGTGGGCTGGACCCTGGCAGACCTTAGATCTGACACTGTGCATCTGCTTTTATGTTGTTAAATATTTCTTTACGTACTTTCTTTATGACATCCTGAGACTTCAGCTTTGGAGCTCCTGTACTCAGAACACCATCTTTTTACCTCACAGGGGGGGCAATCTATTTCCTGACAGATGCAGCACAAATATTCCCTACCAGCACAGATTCCCACCCTTAGAAGGCTGTGTGGAGATTAATATGCTGCAGTCTTTCTTGTTCACAGATGAGGAGGTTTTTTGCACTGGTGTTTCAGCAGGGTGGGCAAGAATTTGAAACCAAGGGAGGCCAGCCTGTACTTTGATTAGAAAGCAAAGTGGGAGTCGTCATTGTTGTCTTTGGCAGCAGAACAAGGCTAGCATGAATAATGCGTACTTCTAATATTCTCATGGTGCCTAATCAGTCAATAGCTCTGTGTGTCTATAGAGCTGGAGACTTTCTGGACTGGTGGAGAATAGATGTGTTTCAAATTCAGGTACATGGTTTTGTGCTTGTTTGTGCTTGTTTTTCTTCTTCCTCCTTCTGCTCTTTCTCTGTAGAAGACATGGAGGCAAAAAAAACCAAAACACCCCAGCCAACAGGCAAATATCGTATTTCAAGATCTTTTTAAATGCTGCTACCAAGACAATCTAGAGAAAAGAATGAAAAACATGTGTTTAAGCTTCTCCTTTGCTTGTAAAACCAATAAAAAGGTAAAATGATATGTCTTTTCTAGTGTTTGGTTTACTCTTGTGAATTTTCATCACAGCAATGAATGGGTTTGACATAATCCACTTTAGGGAGAGGAGTTTTTGCATTTTATTTTATATCCTTAGACCAGAGGCACACTTACCATAATCAAACTAAATATCATCAACCTGTGCACTTCACTTAGGGCAACACCACAGCACCTGTACCTGTAGTGATGGAATGAAACCCCTCCTGGTGTGTGAAAGGGTTACCTTTTTAGGGTATGAGGGGGGATTTACCTCTAATTTGTGAGTCAGAATGAAGGAAACAAGACTTTTGTTTGTTTTCATTATTTGTATTACCTCAGCTGAAGATATACCAGGAACTGGCAGCCTTTCATGAAGTGTGGTTCAGTCTCCTAGCCAGCATCATTTAAAATGTCAGGAGATGGGGGTACGCAACCAAAGTAAAAGCCACAAAAGAAACCAAGAGCTGAAAGTTAAGTAATTGGCTGTAGGTATCCTAATCTATTGAATACTGTTTGGGGTGGGGGAAGGGTGGGATCCTCCAAAAATGACATTTTGAAACAAGACTAACAGAAACGTACAAGGAAAGAAGAAGGATTTTTCCCCTGGTCCTTCAGATCACTGACTCCATACTAATGAAATTTTAGCAGCTGATTGAGCTGTGGGATGCTCCAGAGCCAATGATGTGGCATCTTGACAGCCCTTGGCACTCTCTAAGACTCTTCAGTGAATGTGACCCAGCTAAGCTTGGCAAACAGTACTGACATTTGATTTAACACGTAATGTATAGCGGAGGCTGTGTGCGTATTCTCTTCTCTAGAAAAATGATTTTATGACTTGGCATGCTTTCATAAATATGATGAACAACAGGAACACAATATTAATAAACAGGCATCTGTCATCATCTGAAAATTGTTACTGCATCTACTGCAGTGTTCTTTTTTGTTTTCTTCAAGATAATATTTAAATAGTAGCAATTAATGGTTGCAAAACGACAAATGTTTGAATATTTACTATGACTCCAGAGGAGCAAAATGGAATGAAAGAAAGAGGGACCATATGTGTAGTATATTTGTTGTTACAGCTTGCACTGATTAAAACTGTGTTTGTCGTATTATACATCATTGTACTGTAGTTGTAGTAAATGTTCCTTGTAATGCATTTTCAAGTACAAAAATTGCCTCAGAAAAGAGCGTTTAGGAAACTAATTCTATTGAAACCAATGAAGTGTTGACACATTGCCTGATGTGGATTTGTTTAAGGAGGCATATTTTAGGTTATAAAAGTACAGTCCTTAAGGCAAAAATCAGTGACTGCTTGGTATAGTGACTGAGAGAACACTGCAACAGTATGTTCAGCAAGAAACCCCTCATTAATCCTTTCCTGTAATTCTACCCTATTCACCTTCCCCCTTGCCTGACTCAATAGAATTTAAAACCTGCTGTCAGCACAGTAACTAACCCAGAACCCATTCATTACTCAGTCAAGGCATTTGAAATGTTTGCTGATTTGTCCGTGAATGGGAACACAGTGTAAATCTGGACTGAGGAAAGCTTTTTTCCTCTTGTCAGTTTAATTGCTCCTGTGTGATGTGTTCAAGTGTTAGGAATCATCAGGGGTTTTGACACCCTAGTCTGTTTGAATGGCCGTAGCATTTCACTGCACCCAGCCCCCGAGAAAACCCAAATGTTTGCACCTGAGAGGAAATATGCATCACTTACTAAAAGCTGCTTATTCGCATCAAAATAGGCCACTGGCACTCCCAGCAAACTTCTGGTGCCTGAAGAGTCTACTGGAAGGAAATAATAAAAAAAAGAAGCATCCTCCTGCATCCTAAAAGTGCTCCGATGTGGCAAAATTCAGCAGTGTAATGATTGGAGGAGGAGACAGTTAATTCAGAGACTCAGCTGTGACTGAACGTGCTACTATTTTATAGGACTTGCGTTGAATGGGCAAAAAAGGCAAACAGCAATTTGTAGGATATTTACATGGTCCCTAGTAATTACTTCAGTGAACGGCCTCTCTAGACTCAACAACCAGTGATGCAGTTGCGAGCAGAATGCCCAGCTGGACCCTCAAGAAAATGTATGTGTGTCAGTCATTTGCTTGACATACTAGCACTATTTGCTGCTGACATTTAAGGCAGCAGGGGACGTTTGGGCATCTGTGATGAAGCTCAGAGGGCTGCCCCGTTGGGCAACGCTCTGCTGGGTTTCTGTGTGTATCCTGCCTCACGAGCAGCAGCCTTTGTTAACCGGTAGGGGCTCTTGCTGTTTGTTGCTCTGCCATCAGCCATAGGGAGGGGTGGCGGTGGGCAAGTTGCCGTTTCTATTTTTGGTCAAATATTTAGCTGATTCAAGAGAACTTTCCCCTCTTCAGCCCCTCCATTAGTCTCCCTCACAGACATTTCTAATTTTTTACTACAGTTCTTGCTCTGAAAGCCTGCCTTGCCACTCCATATAACATTGGAGTTTCGCTGCCTATGGTACAATAATGTTCACGCACACATACCCACATGCGGCTCCCAGCCTGCAATATTGACATTGTCCAACATCAATCGTTCACACAAACCGCACGGCACCAATGGATCACTGAGACAAGTCAACAAACGCGATGCTGCCAATAGACCAAACAAATCATGGGGGTAATTCCTCGCACACCAGGGGAACTGCTCCCAGGCTGAGTGCAACTCAAAATCGAAAAACTCTGTCTAGCGTCAGCAGCCAGGCCCTCAGCTGCCTCAGCGCACGTAACTCTGAGATCGGTAGTGCTGTGCTACCTTCCGGCCCACCTGCCCTGACGGTGGGAGCTTTGGGCGGCAGAGATGCTTGTCCCTGTTGAGCCTGGGGTCCTGCCAATACTTTCATAAATCTCTCCCTCTTAGGTCAGGGCGAAAGAGATTTCTGATTAATCTCTCCGGCTAACACCTTCCTAACTTCCAGTGCAAAAGAGGTGCTACTTCCGTTAATTATTGTCGAGCCCCACGCTGAGGAGTTTTTGCATTGCAGTTTAGGGTTTCATGCTGATCCAGTTGACATAGCTTGGATCAATTTGACCCGCTACTGCAGTTGTTCTCCTTTGATCCAGAGCGGTTTGTAATTTGACCCATTCAGATGACTTTCTTATAATAGCCCTAGCAAGACAAAACCAAATCAACTCCATTTATCTTAATGGGCTTTTTTTCAGACATGAGGCCTTGCCGATCTTTTGTACAGAAGAAAAAGGAATCTGTGTATCTGATGGGCTTTGAAATACCATCTGGTGTTTAATGTTATTGTGCTCTGTTCTCATAGTGCTGTGCTGAATCATATCTTCAAAGTTCAACAAGCATTCACTCACAGCCACCATTCAATACGATTGTGTCATTATCAAAGATTTGGATTTACCAAACGCAGCCTGCAAACAAAGCAGATTTTACAGACGCTTCTCCCTGAGGCTCCGCTAGCTGAGAGGAGTCTTCAAGTGTGAAGGCTGTGCGCCTTACATCTTTAGCTGCCATTTGGATGCACAGCAATTCTCCTTAACCTCTAAAATTGTTGCTTGAGATATAATAATAGGTGTTACAAGAGCAGAAGGGCTTTTATTAGGGATGTGTGAATTTCCTAGAGACTGAGCTTTTGAGATCCTACCTATTTAGAGGTGGCTATACTAGGTTTCCAAACACTCTGCACCCCTCCCCTTGAAATAATGCTTCAGGTTTTTTCAGTACTTCTCTCTTTATTCAGTATTTATATTTAACTGAAAATAAAAAATATAACTGTATTTAGTTTTCTAACTGAAGTAGCTTGTGTTATACATAAAAAATAAGAAAGCAGCTCTCCCTTCCAAATGAAATTATCCACCAACAGGTGCCCTACATATGATATGATAGACAGCGTATGTATCTTTAAATGCTGTTCTCTGCTTCTGCCTTTTTTATTATTTTTTTTGTTTGTTTTAGAAGCCTCTGGATGGAATCTTGGCTTCCTTGAAGCCAGTGGCACAGTGCCCAGTGACTTCAATAGGGTCAGGATTTCACCTTGCATGTGTTTAGTTTTCCACTCAGTTTACTCTGAACTCTGAGTTGGTTTTTTTTTTGCTTTTTTTTTCCCGTGCCCTGCCTCTGCTTCTTTCATTCTTTCTTCCCCTTCCCCCATCTTCACTGAAGCACAATGTGAACCAAAGGACTTCTTAGAAGAACTTACAACCTGTCATCTTGAGGAAGTTATTTCAAAAGCTAGAAACCCAAAATTCCAATCCCTATTTTTAATAAAAACATATGTCTATCATGTTTCTATCATTGTACACATGGTCCCCTTATACTTATATTTTTCCATGTAAACAGACGTAGATGTGTATTAATAATTTTTTCTTCAAATTAGAATATACACCAGCCAGGTAAAGACTTTTCTTTCACATTTAGTTAAATTAATAAGCTTACAAATACTAGGCCTCCTTTGTGCAAATAATTATCAAATAATATTTTAAAGACACTTTAATTCCTGATCTTGTGCTTAGAGCTTTCAGAAAAACAACATGACGTTCTGTTTTTATTTAATAATGATTGGAATGCTTTTGTATGAGACACAACTGTGGAGCATTTTTTGCGTAATATTCATGAACTAACTATTTCCCCTGAAATGCATTTTTGCTTTTATACCTCACCAAACAGCTCTGTCTGAGTAAATGATCCATCCTTGGCTCATTGTGTATACAGAGAGAAGATCTGCCTTTGATTGTTGTTTTAATAAACTGGAAGGCTGCCAGTGTTCTCTGGGAAGAGGAAGAAAGCATTGACGATAGCACTGTGGAGATCATCCTTGGTCTTACACTAAATTTAAGCCCCACTAGTCATTTTTTCATACTGAAATGGCTACTCAGGCTAGTGAAAAAGCACAGGGTAACTGCTTTGATTTGGATGCGAGAAACTTTCGCAAGTGCTGAATGTGGCATATTTTAAATTCTTCTTATGGCACTTAGAGGATGGTGATTAATGAGTCTGTTATCTATCAAAAAGCTTCAGTTTGTGTTATCTATCAAAATGCTTCTCTCACGCTGCCTGGTGTGGAACAGGAATTATGGTAAAGAAAAACCTGCCATCCGTCCATAGTATCTAAATCTATCAACTCCACACATTCATGCAAGTAATGTTAAATGATAGATCTGTAGCTAGCTATCTAGAGATTTGAAAAAAAAAAAAAAAAAAGACAGAGAGAACTTTTGAACTGCCAAAACATTGCTCTTAAAAGAACAGACGTGAAGTTATTTCCTTCCAGCCTCTTGAGTTACTGAGTGTTCTCTCCCTCGTACCAATTTCTTATTAAAACTAAAATAAGAACTTGCCAATGATCAAGTGACTTTGTTAGTAATGTTCAGAGATTTTTTTTATTGTTTTATTGTATTCTGTAACTGTCTGAAAGTCACATGCAATAGATCTGATAAGGGTCATGGATTTTTATACAGAGAACTAGCAATTGCTCTGCTTTGTTCTCTAGCTCTTAAGCTTTCATAGAGAAACCCGCCTTCACCTTGCACAAAGCACGCTTCCTTCCATCTGTCGGGCAGGGAATTCTCCATATGAGAGCAGCAAATGCAGGAAGAGGAGAGGAACATATGGCCTGTCTTAGTCCTCCCACCCCACCCCCTGTTACCTTGTGATTGCTCTCTCTCATGCACTTAGATTTTTTAATCAACTCGTATAATGTTTTATCAGTCTTAGAACAGTACCTAGGGATTGCAGACATGCCAGCTTCTGCCATACACTTTACATTATATCATAGTGATTGCCCAAAAGGAGGGGGCCTGCTTTATGTCTCCCTACCTGGAAGGGAGAAAACCAGGCTTATTTCTTCAGTTTCACGATTAATTTAATCTTCATGCCTTTGAGATTTATGAGAGCATGAAATGGGCATAATAGTAAAATTTTTGAGCTCCTTATATCTTGCATATTGCAGCTGACAGAGATTTCTGAGATAAGAACATGTGTTTTTCACAAAAAATAGTGTTTGTTACTTGCTATGATTTCTGTTCGACTTCCCACTCATGTAGAAAACTGGCTTGCATATCACACTGTAATGTCAGGTTCACCAATGAGATCAACAGCAGTAACCTGATAAATTTGTGTCCTTCTTCCCCTTTGCCATGTTTGCTCACATCATTGCCAAGCTATCAACTAACACCCACAAAAAGTTCATTAGTGAATAGACAGCTTGGTCTTTTTGTCGTACTAAGCACAAACACAAGCAACAGCTCCCTCAGGAAGACAAAAATGTGTTTATTTTTTCCAAGATTATTTGATGTAATCAAATTAAATGAAATTATGTCCTTGGGCCTAATTCCAACTGCACATTCGTACAGATGCTTCAACCATTATTAAGGTCAGTGCTAGTTCTGTGTTTGGAGATTTATGCTATTAAAGCTCAGAGTGACCGCCTGAAATTTCACATCGGTTTTTTTTTAAGCCATTCGTTATGTTTGCTATTCAATAGAATTAACCTATTATGTTGCTAACGTTTTCTTACTTTCAAGGAGTCCATGTCTGTGGAGGGTAACGGAAGCAACATTTTGACTTGAATTCTAGACGTGCCAACCAAGGGTGGTGCTCTCCTGGATTTGGTGCTCATAGACAAGAAGGAACTGGTTGGGGTTCTTTTCTTAAGGATTTGTTGAAAGGAAGATATTTACTTCTTTGTTTTAAAAAATGACATATTAAAAATAACTTTGCATATTTGCTTGATGAAATATGTAATTTCTTAACTATGGCAACAGAGTAATCCAATGTAAGGAACTAGTCAAGCATGAGAAAAAATGGCGAATCTCCACATCATTTCATGTACCTTTCAATCCTCACCATTCCATGACCTTGAACAAATTTAAAAAATGAAAGCTGAAGCCCACTAACAAGAAATTTGCTTTCAACCCACTTGTGAATTTGTTAGTCAAGCTTGACATCTGAAGTGCCTTAATGGGTGTAATTAAGTCTAACTATTCTTGGCTACTTTCTCAAATGTGTAACCAAAAGGGTGAAAAAACATGCCTTGATGTACTTGTTTCCTAAGTTGAAAAACAGAAAAGTTCAGACACATTAATTATATTATGAAAAAATATTTTAATTGAAATAGATTTATGTGCTGTTGCTGTTTTCTCCCATGCCCTGATGATAGCAGTCGCATTCCCTTCCAGCATTCCTCCTCCTCCACTTTCCATACTCAGTCATTATCAAATACCTCCATCTTGTTTAAATAACATGGTACTTAACCCTTGTTTGATGTTGGGAACGTAAGGTTGCTGAAATTACGACTAGGAGGATATGAGAGTGTGCGTGGATATGCATTCAAGACCTTTAACTTAAAAATTATTCACCCAAGTAACTGAATTGCAGTCAGTTAAACTTAAAGCAAATATTTTACTTGAAAGCTCTGATTAAATTTATAATAACTGAACAAATATATTAGAAATTATGTGTATAATGTTACTAATGCTATTTTGTTGGTGTTATATGATATCTAAAACCTTACGTTTTCCTAGTTAGATATGTGTCTGGTTCTTATGGATTAATTTAAAATTGTGTATTCCATTGTGAATATAGCAGGTAGGTAAAGAGCGTGAAGATAGCAAGAAGTATGAATATCTTTGCCTGAACACCATAGAGTGTTAGGCAACTAATTTGGACAGCAAGGAGTTGGTTGACTTCCATCATCCCTCATGTGGGACTCTTCAGGATGTCTTGTGAGAGGGAAAGAAGGTTTGCTGCTAAGCAAAGCTGTCATTCCAGGACCTTGAGGATGCAGAACACCAGGAATTGTTCAGAGAAGGCAGAAGTTTACAGTCCACTTCCAGCTTCCCTTTCTCTCTCAAATTTTTCCTGTCTTCATGAGAACAACTTGTTGAGCCAGTTGTAAAAGTGACATGATATCAAATGTTGTGAGAAGCCTGAGTTGAGACCTTGAACATTATAATGGTCTGAATGTAAATGAAAAGGATCAAATAACCCAGTCAGGAGAGCCAAAGGAAAATAAAATTATTTCCTTCTAAAAGAGGGAACAATAAAACACCTGAACTACACAGCAGAGATGAAGGTTGCTTTGCATCATACATTAGCTGAAATTGGGGTTCTGCTTTATTCAATATCTCGTACTTGAGTGTTCCACTATTATCTAGCTTCTATTTTCAATTAAAAATTAAAAAGCAAGAAAAAGCAGAGTGTAATTCATTTTGCAAAACAGGTTTTGTGGAGGTTTTGTTTTGCAAATACAAAGAAAGCTCAAGAACAGACTTCAGCTGCTATTCAAAGGCCTGCAAGGCCAGAGCTTGCCGTACACACAATGAAAGGGAAGCAGAGAAAAGGTGCACTAATGTAGCTTTTAGTCTCTTCTCTTAATACTTCAATATGGAGGAAAGACCATGATTCCTGACACTGGCGCACACCCGCAGTGCGGTACCTTGCTGGTATCATTTAGCTTTATGAAATATGTGGTGTGTAAATGTTTATCAATCTGCACATAAATTCTGTGATGTTTCATAGGCAGGCATGTCACTTACAAGGGAAAAGTAGAAGGGTTTTCCTGCCTCAGACTTTGCTTTTACTTCCCCACTGGCCAAGTTTAAAGAAATCAGATAGAATACCTTCCTCCTTTTGTTTAGTGGTTCATTTTCAATTGCCTGCTTCTCTGCTTGCTACTATTCAAACCTCCTGAAATGATTAATTCTCTGCCACCTACAGCTGTGGCTAATGCACTAGAAGACTTTAGGTACTGACAGTAGGTATATCAGAGCTGAAGCAAACAGATCACAAAAGTAAACAGGCACAGAACACAGCATTTGGGTTCACAGTGGACCTGGTCTTCTGATGGACTGCTGAGGTGGGAAGGCAGATGTGTTCTGAGTCAGACTCTTGTAGAAAAAAATGTTAAATAACAGGGAGGAATCAGATGATTAAATAAATAAATATTTGCTTAATCTCAGAAGTTGGCTAGACTTGAGTGACTGCTTTAGTTTTCTGCTTTTCCTCACTCTTGGAAACACTGCTTTACTCCTGATGAACTCCTCCAATCCTGATGCATTGGAGGAAACTCTTGATACACATTACATATCATTGTTTGCCATAAATATTTCAGCCATTGCTTTACTTAAGGTGAGGGTTATTACGACGTGGAGGCTGCAAAGGAACATGAAGCAAGATAATTCTAAAATATTGTAGCAGAGTTGTTGAGGGAAACGTCCTTTTTCATAAATACGATTTTCCTGAAATGCTTTTATTTAATTGCTGATAATTTATCTAGCTTTGGACAGTGCACATAAAGAAAAAAATTACCCCTAACAACTCTAAGAAATCCTTCTTAAATGAGTATGAGAGCTTATGTGAAGACCAGTCACGGTCAGCTCACTAACATGGGATCTCAGAGTCCTACATTGAGTCCTTTCCTTCAGTCTATATAGTGTGTGCTATTCAGCAAGTCACTAAATCTTCATTACTATCTGAGAAATCACCAAGCTGAGATTAGAGAAAGTAGAGAAAGTAGAAAGGTCTCTTGGAAAGAGTTCAGTGTTAACTCCTAAAAGGCGTCCGCAGAGCTCAGGTTGCTCCTCACACTGCCACATAGTGCTACTGTCTTGGTCTCTGTTAGCAGTGCTTCCACAAACCTCATTCAATTGCCTATCAGTTTGGTATTAGTACAGTAGGGAAGATTCCTTACTCTTCAGTTCCTCAGTTCATAATGATGATAACTGTTCTTTACTCCAATTAAGTTTTCCCTCCAGTCCCTGGTATGAAGAGCAAGAACTTATCCTGAGGAAGAAAATTAGACCAATTTGTAGTGGTTGAGCCTAAGCAAACTCTGCATACAGTAACAGCTGGAGTTACTGGAGAAACTGCTGAATCTTCTGATGAGGAGAAGAACACACAGTAGCCTCACATTCGCAGCTCCTGGATGCATGGGAGACTTCAAACACCCTGATGTTTGCTGGAGGAACAACACAGTAGGGCATAAGCAATCTAAGGGGTTTTAGGGTGCATCAACAACAATGTCCTGACCCTAGTGATAAAGAAGTCAACAAGGAGAGGTGCTCTGCTGAACTTCATACATACCAACAGGGAAGGGCTCATTGGGGTTGTGAAGGTCAAAGGCACTGACCATGAAATGGTGTTCAGCATCCTGAGAAGACGGAGTAGGGCAAAAAGCATGATCACAACACGACTTCAGGAGAGAAAACTTTGGCCTTTTCAAAGATCTGCTTCTTAGAGTACCATGGGATAAGCCCTGGAGGGAAGAGGGGTCCAAGAAGGCTGGTCAATATTCAAGGATCATCTTTTCCAAACTCAAGAGCAGTTTATCCCAGTGAGCAGAAAGTCAGGCAAAAATGTCAGAAGACCTGTGTGGATGAACAAGGAGCTCCTGACAAAACTCAATAGAAAAATGAAGCATGAGGAAGACAGAAGCAGGGACAGGTATCCTGGGACGAATACAGAGACATGGTCTGAGCATGCAGGTAAAAGTTCAGAAAAGCCAAAAAACCCATCTGGAATTGAATCTTGAAAGAGATGTCAAAAACAAGAAGAAGGCCTTCTGTAAGTATATAGATGACAAAAGAAGAGCCAGGGAAAATGTGGGCCCACTGCTGAATGAGAGGGGGGACCTGGGGATACATGACACTGAAAAGGCTGAGGTCCTGAATGCCTTCTTCACCTCAGCCTTTACTAGCAAGACTGGCCTTTTGGAATCCCAGGCCCCAGGGACCTGAGAAAGTCTGAAGCAAGGACAAGGTACCCTTGGCTGAAGAGCATCAGGTCAGGGAATCATTAAGCAGACTGGACATATGTAAATCCAGGGACCCTGATGGGATGCACCCACAAGTGCTGAGGGAGTTGGCAGATGTCACTACAAGGCCACTCTCCAAAACCTTTGGTCAGTCATGGTGATTGGGAGAGGTGTCTGAAGACTGTAGGAAAGCAGATGTCACTCCTATCTTCAAGAAAGATGAGAAGGAGAACCCAGGAAACTACAGACCTCTCAGCCTTACATCAGTTCTTGGGAAACTGATGGAGCAGCTAATCCTGGAAACCACATCCAGGCACATTAAGGACAAGAAAATCATCAGGTGTGGTCAGCATGGCTTCACCAAGGAGAAGTCATGTTTGACCAACTCAACAAACTTCTATAGTGAAATTACTTGCCTGGTAGATGAGAGGAGAACAGTGTATATCGTCAACCTGGGCTTCAGTAAGGTTTTCAAGACTGTCTCCCATGAGATTCTCATAGGAATGCTGATGACGTATGGGCTGAATGAGGAAGCAATGTGGTGGATTGAAAACTGGCTGAATGGTTTGGCCCAGAGGGTGGTGATCACTGGCACAAAGTCTAGTTGGAGGCCAGTGACTAGTGGTGTCACCCAAGGATAAATACTGGGTTTGGTTCTGTTTGACATCTTCATTAATGATCTAGTCCACTGCTGAGCTTCCCGGTACGAGAAAGACACGAACATACTGGAGATAGTCCAATGAGACCCACAAAGATGATGAAGGAACTGGAGCATCTCTCCTATGAAGAAAGACTGAGAGACCTGGGACTCAGCCTAGAGAAGAGAGGGTTCAGGGGGCTCTCATCAAGGTATATAAATATCTGAAGGGAAGGCATAATCTTAACAACAGACAAGGAGAAGGCTGAGTTACTCAAGCAGGGCCTCAAAGTGGGGATTGGGGGAGCAAGGTATTTCCTACCGTAAGAGATCACATTCAAGATATCCTGAGGAACATGAACATATCCAAGTTTGTGGGACCTGATGAGGTGCATCCAAAAGTCCTAAGGGAACGGGCTGATATAGTTGTGAAGACACTCTCCAAGATATTTCAAAAGTCATGTCAGTCAGGCAAAGTCCCCAGTGTCTGGAAAAAGGGAAACACTGCACACATTTTTTAAGAGGGTAGAAAAGAAGATCCTGCAAACTACTGACCTCAGCCTGGCCTCTGTGCCTGGGAAGATCATGGAACTGACCCTCCTAGAAGCTATGCTAAGGCACATGGAAGACAGGGAGCTGATTTGGGACAGAAAGCATGACTTCACTAAGGGCAAGCCTTGCCTGACCAACCTAGTGACCTTCTATGATGGAGTGACTACATCAGTGGTGTCCTGGTTTCAGCTGAGAGAGAGTTGATTTTCTTCATAGTAGCCGGTATGGGGCTGTGTTTTGGGTTTGTGCTGGAAGCAGCGCTGATAGTAGAGATGTTTTTGTTGTTGCTGAGCGATGCTCACACAGAGCCAAGGCCTTTGCTGCTTCTCGCACCGCCCCACCAGCAGGATGGCTACGGGGTGCCCAAGGAGTTGGGAGGGGACAGCCAGGGCAGCTGACCTCAACTGACCAAAGGGATATTCCATACCATATGACGTCATGCTAGGTTTATAAGGGGCTGGGGGGGAAGAAGAAGGGGGGGACAGCGGCACTGGCAGTGATGGCGTTTGTCTTCCCAAGTCACCATTACATGTGATGGAGCCCTGCTGTCCTGGGGGTGGCTGAACCTCTGCCTGCCGTGGGGAATGGTGAATGAATTCCATGTTTTGCTTTGCTTGTGCACGTGGCTTTTGCTTCACTTATTAAACTCTCGTATCTGAACACACGAGTTTTCTCACTTTCACTTTTCTGATTCTCTCCCCCTTTCTGATGAGGGGGACTGAGCGAGCGTCTACGTGGTGCCCAGCCAACGGCTGGAGTAAAAGCACGATAAGTGGACAACGTAAGAGCTATGAATGTCATCTGTGTGGACTTCTGTAAGGCCTATGACACAGTCCCCCACAACGTTCTCCTCTGTAAACTGGAGAGAGATGGATTTGATGGATGGAATATTTGGCGAAGAAAAAATTGGCTAGATGGTCACATCCAGAGAGTAGTAGACAACAGCTCAATGTCCAGATGGAGATCAGTGGCAAGTGGTGTCCCTCAGGGATCTGTACTGGGACCAGTACTGTTTGATATCTTCATCAGTGATAAAGACAGAGGGATGACATGTACCCTCAGCAAATTTACAGGTGACACCAAGCTGAGTGGTGTGGTTGACAGGCCTGAGATGTGGAATGCCATCCAGAGAGACCCAGACAGGCTCAAGAAGTGGGCCTGTGTGAACCTCATGAAGTTCAACAAGGCCAAGTGCAGGGTCCTGCACTTGGGTCAGAGCGACCACTGGTATCAATACAGACTGGGGATAAAGGGACTGACAGCAGCCCTGAGGAGAAGGACTTGGGGGTGTTGGTAGACAAGAAGCTGAACATGAGCCAGCAATGTGCGCTCACAGCCCAGAAAGCCAGCTGTAGCCTGGGCTGCATCAAAAGAAGTGTGACTAGCAGGTTGAGGCGGTGATTCTGCCCCTCTGCTCAACTCTCATGAGACCCCCACCTGGTGTAATGCATCCAGCTTTGGGGTGCCCAGTACAAGACAGACATGGACCTGTTGAAGCGGATCCAGAGGAGCACCACAAAAATGATCAGAGGGATGGAATATCTCTCCTATGAAAACAGGCTGAGAGAATTGGGATTGCTTAGCCTAGAGAAGGCTCCAGAGACACCTTATTGAGGCCTTTCAATTCTTAAAGGGGGCTTATAAGAAAGGTGGGGATAGAGTTTTCAGGAGGGCCTGCAGTGATAGAACAAGACAAAAAGGTTTTAAACTAAAAGAGGGGAGATTCAAACTCGATATACGAAGACTTTTTTTATGATGAGGGTAGTGAAACACTGGAACAAGGTGCCCAGAGAGGTGGTAGATGCCCCATCTCTGGAAACATTCAAGGCCAGGTTGGATGGGGCTCTGAACAACCTGATCTAGTTGAAGATGTCCCTGCTCATTGCAAGGCAGTTGGACTAGATGATCTTTTCAGGTCCATTCCAGCCCAAAGCTTTTTATGATTCTATGGAAGGACAAAAGAGCAAGACTCTTTTTGGTGCCTAATGATGAGAGGTAATGGGCACAAATTGAAACACACGAGGGTATTCTTCTGAATATCAAGAAACACTTTTTCACTCTGAGGGTAAACAAATACTGGAGTAGGTTGCCCACAGAAGTTGTGGGGTATCCATCCTTAGAGATATTCAGAAGACATGGTCTTGGGCAGCTGGCTCTTGGTGGCCCTGCTTGAGCAAGGATGTTGGACCAAACGACCTTCAGAAGTCCCTCTCAACATCAACCATTCTGTGATTCTGAGTGTACAGCAGCAGAAATTATCTTTTCTTCAGAAGGTGCCTCATTTGCAAATTAGTAAAACTAATTTAATAGAAATAGAGGGCTGTAATATCATATTTGCAAGTGACATGCAGCTGTTATTTTGCAAGCAAGTATAGTACTTGTGTTCCGTATATGTATTTCTAGCAAGCAGCAATCATGCAATCAAATATGGATCGAGAAAGATTTATCCATTTATGGTTTGCTATTTATACTGAGCTATTTTGAAATTCTAAATTCAAGCTTAATATGTAAGATATTTTAAATAATTGATAATGTACTTAAATAATTAATCACGGGAAAGATACTTTTTCACAGAGAGGGTGCATCTATTTACATTCCACAGTGCTTGAGGAAAGATGGTAGCTGCCTTTGAACTACTAGAATAATTGTCTGTGGTGACTTGTGGGAAGTTTCACAGAAGCAAATAGCATTAAAAGGTGCCCCCCACTGATTCAGTGTGAGTGAATACCATGGAGCACCACTGTCAGAGAAAGTTGAAGGGTGTATAATAGGGCATAGGTACTGCAGATGCACCGCTTCTTTCATTGATGGAGAAAAGAATTAGCCATCGGGGAGATCACCTCGTTCCTCCATTCTCAGCTTAGACACACTTTTTGCTCATAAATGTCCTTCTTAGTCTTCAGGTGCTGAAGGTCTGGCTGATGGCAAGGAGCTCTCCAGTAGGGGTTTATAGCTGTGATGGTGTCAGGGTTGCTCTGGGTTCCCTGGGGAGATGTAGGTGGCTGCTCGGTTTTCTTGCCCAGATGTAAACGAAAATTGGAATTTCGCTTTGCATTCAGGATGACTACTGAATCTTGAAATCTGATTTCTCAGCAGGCAACCTGTGCAATACCAAAAGGACAAACATGTTGGGGATGTGTTAAGGTGTCTGAGTTTTGCGATGAGGTGTAGAGTTTGCAATGAGAGGCTTGTAATCACACATGAGACCTTGCCACAGCATAAAGAAAATATTGCCTCTTAAAATTCATCCTATATGACTCATTTATGCATTTATCTGTTCCGCTCAAAGGAATACATCTGAAAAACTACCAAATTCACTGTAATTGGAGCAAAGAATGTCTACAAATTCCTATTTCATTCAAGAAAATGAGGAAGCAGACGATGTCTCCAATCCTGCTTTGTTTAAGTCAGGAGACTTCTATGAGTTTGTTACTTCGTAAATTTCTATTGATACTACACCATCAGATAAACTAATACAGCCTGCATATAAAGTAATATTAAATTCAGAACTACATTTCCATAGTTCTGGGCATGCATGTGTTAAATATCCAAATGCTGTCCTTTGTTACTGGCTCCCTGAGCATGTTTTGAGGCAAAGAGCACACCAAATTGGTATCCAGAATTTCATCCATGAGATGTGAAAACAGAGCAATATTCTCCTTTAGGCTCATTTTTATTCTGCTGTGCCAATTTATTTCTGTAGCTGTTGAACTTAATTGTCTATTTCGCCTACTGTTTACTATTTGCAGAAATAGGTCTGAATTAGTTCATATACATGAGAGTGCTTACAGAATGATTGTTGCATGAGTTTCAGAAGCCACACACAAAAATGTTTGTGCAAAAGAAAAGTAATCTGAGATTATTATTGTGCCATGCTTGCTCTAATATTTTCCTATTTTACTGATACTTCTCTTCTTTCAAAAACCATTACCAGATATGCTTCCACTAAGAAATTGTTAAAAATCCCAAGAAAGTATCTCCTTTTTGCTACAGTAAAGCCTAGCAGAATTTAAACTTTTCTCATCTTCCATTTCATATCAATGTTCTAAAAATCTTAAGATTTGTATCAGCTACTCTTTCAAGCATTACAGGAAACTCACGTGTGTGCCTGCATTAGTTATTTTGGGCTATGTTGTTTTGGGGTTTTGTTTAAATAGTGTTTCAACATATGTTGGCAATAACATTTAACAAGATGAGTCAAAAGTACAGCTTCATGCAAAATAAAAAATAAAGTTACCATTCTTAATCTGGAAACAAACAAACAAAAAAGCTCCCCCCCAAATATAATGGGGCAATATGGAATTAAATTGTTTCAGGTATTTATGTTGCCCTTCCACTCCTGAATGGTGGCTCTGTCCTACAGAAACATCGTTCCAGTACTCCCAATGAGCTTCAGAACTAATCCTATCTTACTAAAAATACTTCTTTTGTCACACTTCCCATAATCTGAAACATCCACTCCTGTATAATATAGATGTGCTTGTGATTTACTGTAGCCTTAAAGATACAGTAGCATAATGCAGGAACTGCACTACCGGTTGACTTAGCATCAGATATGTTTCAAATAAATATATGATCTGCTGCCTTTTATCGTTTGTTTTACATGCAGAGCTGAAGATGGCCACGGAAAAGAATGATCAGCTGCATTTTTCACCTTAAACCACCCGGATTCTGTACAATGACACTAACGTCTGTGTTCGAAGGTGTTGGACCTTGACTGTTGACCTGATACAAGGATAACAGGTATGTTTTTAATCATCATTCGTCTGCGCCATCTGAAGGGACTCTGAACCGATGTGTCGATACTATGTTCGATAAGGACAGAATTGGCTCTACGTCCCTTTGTAGTCTTATACTCCTAACAAATAAACCACCTGATTTTGTCACCCTTTTAGGCAGTAACTATATATTCTTTGTACATGCAAAGTACAAATTCAAATGTCCTTCTGTCTATTAGAACAATTACTGAGGAAACTTGGAAAGCTGCCAAATTCCTGGTAATTGGGAAGGGAGGGGAACATTCTCTAACTCAGATGGCCAATTGAAGGTAACTTCCATGCCCTTTAGCTATAAATATTTATGAAATTGTCTCACAAAAAGAGAAGTGAGAGTGGGAGTAGAAGGCGGCCCTTACAGTTTATAAGAATTCTTTTGAAATTTGAAAAAGATAGCCCCTGTTACGTGATACCCCAGCACTGGTAAAAATGATCTTATGATGCAGGATACAATTTCTGCAGAGGTCTGTTGGATGCAATTCACAACAGTCTAGAAACACCTTATAAATCCTGTCATTAAAACCAGCTGGGACTTATTAGGAGAGCAATTGTGAAGGAGAATTCACCTTCAATAAGGATGAAGGAGGAATTGTCAGGATTGCCTACAGGGTCTGTCTACCTAAACTTGTATGAAACCTCTCCACCCCCTCTCTTCTCCATTTTCCATTTCAATGATACTGAAAACTGGGGCGGGGTGGGGGAGGCGGGGGAAGTCATAGAGAAAAACTGCTCTACACATCCCATCCCTTTCTTTTTCTGCCTGAAGTTGGCCTATGCCAAAGCAACTTACTAGAAGTGAATTTGCATTGATATAGATGCTAACTGTAAAAGCATGTCCCTATAATATAAATAAATTCAGTATTATATTATTAGGTACTTCTAGATCAAAAATATAGACTTTCTTGTGATTTTCAACTGTGGAGAGCATGGTTCAAAGAAGATCCATTTGGGTCATCATGCATTTACAAACAAATTTAAAGCCTGGTTTTCAAAACCTCTAAGATCTACAGATTCCATTATCCAGGGACATTCTACTATACTGCACAGTATCAAATGAACATCTGCTTTCATGGCTGAGTAGGTACTTTCTAAAAAGAAAATACTGTTTTTCTCACAGGTCTGGTCTGTGTTTGTGAAATATGACACTGCTATCAGTTTTAGAACAGAAAAAAAACTACAGAAGCACACAAGATCAAATATGATAACTGGTAATCTTAATCCTAATTCTATTCCTAATCGGTAAAGCGCTTCTGACTTGCAGTTGAACTGAGATTTTCAGCTGAGGCAGAATATGTCTCAGCGTCCTTGATTATACTCTTTACTCCTAAAGCCAGTCTGTTTGGAAGTGTTCTTCCACCACTCATGATGAGCTACCCACCTGGTGGATGAGGGAAAAGCTGTTGATGTAGTCTACCTAGACTTCAGCAAAGCCTTTGACATGGTCTCCCACAGCATTCTTCTGGAGAACCTGGTGGCCCATGGCCTGGACAGGTACACTCTTCGCTGGGTTCATAACTGGCTGGATGGCCGGGCCCAGAGAGTGGTGGTGAATGAAGTGAAATCCAGTTGGCGACCGGTTGTGAGTGGTGTTCCCCAGGGGTCGGTGCTGGGGCCCATCCTCTTCAACATCT